>CM070689.1:19549004-19756116 GCA_036346265.1 Melocanna baccifera | reverse complement strand
TATGAGGTCCATTGGGGTGTTTGGGACGCGCTTCGCCCGTGCCGCTGTTGTCAGACGGGTTCGAGCACCCGACGCGTCGCTTTGTGGAAAGTTTAACACCGCTCGAATTTCACGAAACGCATGCCGAGTGCGTTAGGCGCATATGAGGTCCATTGGGGTGTTTGGGACGCGCTTTCGCCCGTGCCGCTGTTGTCTCGACGGGTTCGAGCACCGACGCGTCTGCTTTGTGGAAAGTTTAACACCGCTCGAATTTCACGAAACGCATGCCGGAGTGCGTTAGGCGCATATGAGGTCCATTGGGGTGTTTGGGACGCGCTTCGCCCGTGCCGCTGCTGTCGACGGGTTCGAGCACCCGACGCGCCCGCTTTGTGGAAAGTTTAACACCGCTCGAATTTCACAAACGCATGCCGGAGTGCGTTAGGCGCATATGAGGTCCATTGGGGTGTTTGGGACGCGCTTCGCCCGTGCCGCTGTTTTGCTCGACGGTGTTCGAGCACCGACGCGTCTGCTTTGTGGAAAGTTTAACACCGCTCGAATTTCACGAAACGCATGCCGGAGTGCGTTAGGGCGCATATGAGGTCCATTGGGGTGTTTGGGACGCGCTTCGCCCGTGCCGCGCTTGCTCGACGGTGTTCGAGCACCCGACGCGTCTGCTTTGTGGAAAGTTTAACACCGCTCGAATTTCACGAAACGCATGCCGGAGTGCGTTAGGGCGCATATGAGGTCCATTGGGGTGTTTGGGACGCGCTTCGCCCGTGCCGCTGCTGTCGACGGGTTCGAGCACCGACGCGTCTGCTTTGTGGAAAGTTTAACACCGCTCGAATTTCACGAAACGCATGCCGGAGTGCGTTAGGGCGCATATGAGGTCCATTGGGGTGTTTGGGACGCGCTTCGCCCGTGCCGCTGCTGTCGACGGTGTTCCGAGCACCCGACGTGCCCGCTTTCTGGAAAGTTTAACACCGGCTCGGAATTTCACGAAACGCATGCCGGAGTGCGTTAGGGCGCATATGAGGTCCATTGGGGGTGTTTGGGACGCGCTTCGCCCGTGCCGCGTTTCGACGGTTTCGAGCACCGACGCGTCGACGGTGTTCGAGCACCCGACGCGCCCGCTTTGTGGAAAGTTTAACACCGCTCGAATTTCACGAAACGCATGCCGAGTGCGTTAGGGCGCATATGAGGTCCATTGGGGTGTTTGGGACGCGCTTCGCCCGTGCCGCTGCTGCTGTCAGACGGGTTCGAGCACCCGACGCGTCTGCTTTGTGGAAAGTTTAACACCGCTCGAATTTCACGAAACGCATGCCGAGTGCGTTAGGCGCATATGAGGTCCATTGGGGTGTTTGGGACGCGCTTCGCCCCGCCGCCGCTGTTGCTCGACGGTGTTCGAGCACCCGACGCGTCTGCTTTGTGGAAAGTTTAACACCGCTCGAATTTCACGTAAACGCATGCCGGAGTGCGTTAGGGCGCATATGAGGTCCATTGGGGTGTTTGGGACGCGCTTCGCCCGTGCCGCTGCTGCTCGCTCGACGGTGTTCGAGCACCCGACGCGCCCGCTTTGTGGAAAGTTTAACACCGCTCGAATTTCACTAAACGCATGCCGAGTGCGTTAGGGCGCATATGAGGTCCATTGGGGTGTTTGGGACGCGCTTCGCCCCGTGCCGCTGTTGTCAGACAGGTTTCGAGCACCGACGCGTCTGCTTTGTGGAAAGTTTAACACCGCTCGAATTTCACGAAACGCATGCCGGAGTGCGTTAGGGCGCATATGAGGTCCATTGGGGTGTTTGGGACGCGCTTCGCCCCGTGCCGCTGCTGTCGACGGGGTTCGAGCACCCGACGCGTCTGCTTTGTGGAAAGTTTAACACCGCTCGAATTTCACGAAACGCATGCCGGAGTGCGTTAGGCGCATATGAGGTCCATTGGGGTGTTTGGGACGCGCTTTCGCCCGTGCCGCGTTTTGCTCGACGGTGTTCGAGCACCGACGCGCCCGCTTTGTGGAAAGTTTAACACCGCTCGAATTTCACGAAACGCATGCCGGAGTGCGTTAGGCGCATATGAGGTCCATTGGGGTGTTTGGGACGCGCTTCGCCCGTGCCGCTGGTTTTCGACGGGTTCGAGCACCCGACGCGCCTGCTTTGTGGAAAGTTTAACACCGCTCGAATTTCACTAAACGCATGCCGAGTGCGTTAGGCGCATATGAGGTCCATTGGGGTGTTTGGGACGCGCTTCGCCCGTGCCGCTGCTGCTCGTCGACGGGTTCGAGCACCCGACGCGTCTGCTTTGTGGAAAGTTTAACACCGCTCGAATTTCACGAAACGCATGCCGAGTGCGTTAGGCGCATATGAGGTCCATTGGGGTGTTTGGGACGCGCTTCGCCCGTGCCGCTGCTTTGTTCGACGGGTTCGAGCACCGACGCGTCTGCTTTGTGGAAAGTTTAACACCGCTCGAATTTCACGAAACGCATGCCGAGTGCGTTAGGCGCATATGAGGTCCATTGGGGTGTTTGGGACGCGCTTCGCCCGTGCCGCTGTTGTCTCGACGGGTTCGAGCACCCGACGCGCCCGCTTTGTGGAAAGTTTAACACCGCTCGAATTTCACAAACGCATGCCGAGTGCGTTAGGCGCATATGAGGTCCATTGGGGTGTTTGGGACGCGCTTCGCCCGTGCCGCTGCTGCTCGACGGGTTCGAGCACCCGACGCGCCCGCTTTGTGGAAAGTTTAACACCGCTCGAATTTCACGAAACGCATGCCGGAGTGCGTTAGGGCGCATATGAGGTCCATTGGGGTGTTTGGGACGCGCTTCGCCCGTGCCGCTGTTGCTCGACGGTGTTCGAGCACCCGACGCGTCTGCTTTGTGGAAAGTTTAACACCGCTCGAATTTCACGAAACGCATGCCGAGTGCGTTAGGCGCATATGAGGTCCATTGGGGTGTTTGGGACGCGCTTCGCCCGTGCCGCTGCTGTCGACGGGTTCGAGCACCCGACGCGCCCGCTTTGTGGAAAGTTTAACACCGCTCGAATTTCACGAAACGCATGCCGGAGTGCGTTAGGGCGCATATGAGGTCCATTGGGGTGTTTGGGACGCGCTTTGTGGAAAGTTTCGCCCGTGCCGCTGCTGCTCGACGGTGTTCGAGCACCCGACGCGCCCGCTTTGTGGAAAGTTTAACACCGCTCGAATTTCACGAAACGCATGCCGGAGTGCGTTAGGCGCATATGAGGTCCATTGGGGTGTTTGGGACGCGCTTCGCCCGTGCCGCTGCTTTCGTCGACGGTGTTCGAGCACCCGACGCGCCCGCTTTGTGGAAAGTTTAACACCGCTCGAATTTCACGAAACGCATGCCGAGTGCGTTAGGCGCATATGAGGTCCATTGGGGTGTTTGGGACGCGCTTCGCCCGTGCCGCTGCTGCTCGACGGTGTTCGAGCACCCGACGCGTCTGCTTTGTGGAAAGTTTAACACCGCTCGAATTTCACGAAACGCATGCCGGAGTGCGTTAGGCGCATATGAGGTCCATTGGGGTGTTTGGGACGCGCTTCGCCCCGTGCCGCTGTTTTGTCGACGGGTTCGAGCACCCGACGCGTCTGCTTTGTGGAAAGTTTAACACCGCTCGAATTTCACGAAACGCATGCCGGAGTGCGTTAGGCGCATATGAGGTCCATTGGGGTGTTTGGGACGCGCTTCGCCCGTGCCGCTTTTGTCGACGGTGTTCGAGCACCCGACGCGCCTGCTTTGTGGAAAGTTTAACACCGCTCGAATTTCACGAAACGCATGCCGAGTGCGTTAGGGCGCATATGAGGTCCATTGGGGTGTTTGGGACGCGCTTCGCCCGTGCCGCGCTTTCGCTCGACGGTGTTCGAGCACCCGACGCGTCCGCTTTGTGGAAAGTTTAACACCGCTCGAATTTCACGAAACGCATGCCGAGTGCGTTAGGCGCATATGAGGTCCATTGGGGTGTTTGGGACGCTGCTTCGCCCGTGCCGTTGCTGTCTCGACAGGTTCGAGCACCCGACGCGCCCGCTTTGTGGAAAGTTTAACACCGCTCGAATTTCACGAAACGCATGCCGAGTGCGTTAGGGCGCATATGAGGTCCATTGGGGTGTTTGGGACGCGCTTCGCCCGTGCCGCTGTTGTTCGACGGGGTTCGAGCACCGACGCGTCTGCTTTGTGGAAAGTTTAACACCGCTCGAATTTCACGAAACGCATGCCGAGTGCGTTAGGCGCATATGAGGTCCATTGGGGTGTTTGGGACGCTGCTTCGCCCGTGCCGCGTTTTCGTCGACGGTGTTCGAGCACCCGACGCGTCCGCTTTGTGGAAAGTTTAACACCGCTCGAATTTCACGAAACGCATGCCGGAGTGCGTTAGGCGCATATGAGGTCCATTGGGGTGTTTGGGACGCGATTTCGCCCGTGCCGCTGTTGTCTCGACGGTGTTCGAGCACCCGACGCGCCCGCTTTGTGGAAAGTTTAACACCGCTCGAATTTCACTAAACGCATGCCGGAGTGCGTTAGGGGGCATATGAGGTCCATTGGGGGTGTTTGGGACGCGTTTCGCCCGTGCCGCTGCTGTCGTTTCGACAGGTTCGAGCACCCGACGCGCCTGCTTTGTGGAAAGTTTAACACCGCTCGAATTTCACGAAACGCATGCCGAGTGCGTTAGGCGCATATGAGGTCCATTGGGGTGTTTGGGACGCGCTTCGCCCGTGCCGCTGCTGCTGGAAAGACGGTGTTCGAGCACCCGACGCGCCCGCTTTGTGGAAAGTTTAACACCGCTCGAATTTCACGAAACGCATGCCGAGTGCGTTAGGCGCATATGAGGTCCATTGGGGTGTTTGGGACGCGCTGCCGCCCGTGCCGCGTTTGCTCGTCGACGGTGTTCGAGCACCGACGCGCCCGCTTTGTGGAAAGTTTAACACCGCTCGAATTTCACGAAACGCATGCCGAGTGCGTTAGGCGCATATGAGGTCCATTGGGGTGTTTGGGACGCGCTTCGCCCGTGCCGCTGTTGTCTCGACAGTGTTCGAGCACCCGACGCGTCGCTTTGTGGAAAGTTTAACACCGCTCGAATTTCACAAACGCATGCCGGAGTGCGTTAGGGCGCATATGAGGTCCATTGGGGTGTTTGGGACGCGCTTCGCCCGTGCCGCGTTTTCTCGACGGTGTTCGAGCACCCGACGCGCCCGCTTTGTGGAAAGTTTAACACCGCTCGAATTTCACGAAACGCATGCCGAGTGCGTTAGGGCGCATATGAGGTCCATTGGGGTGTTTGGGACGCGCTTTCGCCCGTGCCGCTGTCGTCGACGGGTTCCGAGCACCCGACGCGCCTGCTTTGTGGAAAGTTTAACACCGCTCGAATTTCACGAAACGCATGCCGAGTGCGTTAGGCGCATATGAGGTCCATTGGGGTGTTTGGGACGCGCTTCGCCCGTGCCGCTGTTGCTGTCGACGGTGTTCGAGCACCCGACGCGTCCGCTTTGTGGAAAGTTTAACACCGCTCGAATTTCACGAAACGCATGCCGGAGTGCGTTAGGGCATATGAGGTCCATTGGGGTGTTTGGGACGCGCTTCGCCCGTGCCGCTGTTGTCTCGACGGTGTTCGAGCACCGACGCGTCGCTTTGTGGAAAGTTTAACACCGCTCGAATTTCACGAAACGCATGCCGGAGTGCGTTAGGCGCATATGAGGTCCATTGGGGTGTTTGGGACGCGCTTTCGCCCGTGCCGCTGCTGTCGGACGGTGTTCGAGCACCCGACGTGTCTGCTTTGTGGAAAGTTTAACACCGCTCGAATTTCACGAAACGCATGCCGAGTGCGTTAGGCGCATATGAGGTCCATTGGGGTGTTTGGGACGCGTTTCGCCCCGTGCCGCCGCTGTGTCGACGGTGTTCGAGCACCCGACGCGCCCGCTTTGTGGAAAGTTTAACACCGCTCGAATTTCACGAAACGCATGCCGAGTGCGTTAGGCGCATATGAGGTCCATTGGGGTGTTTGGGACGCGCTTCGCCCGTGCGCTGTTGCTCGACGGGTTCGAGCACCGACGCCCGCTTTGTGGAAAGTTTAACACCGCTCGAATTTCACGAAACGCATGCCGGAGTGCGTTAGGGCGCATATGAGGTCCATTGGGGTGTTTGGGACGCGCTTCGCCCGTGCCGCCGCTCGCTGCTCGACGGTGTTCGAGCACCCGACGCGTCCGCTTTGTGGAAAGTTTAACACCGCTCGAATTTCACTAAACGCATGCCGGAGTGCGTTAGGCGCATATGAGGTCCATTGGGGTGTTTGGGACGCGCTTTCGCCCGTGCCGCTGTTGCTCGACGGTGTTCGAGCACCCGACGCGTCTGCTTTGTGGAAAGTTTAACACCGCTCGAATTTCACGAAACGCATGCCGAGTGCGTTAGGCGCATATGAGGTCCATTGGGGTGTTTGGGACGCGCTTCGCCCGTGCCGCTGCTGCTCGACGGTGTTCGAGCACCCGACGCGTCCGCTTTGTGGAAAGTTTAACACCGCTCGAATTTCACGAAACGCATGCCGGAGTGCGTTAGGCGCATATGAGGTCCATTGGGGTGTTTGGGACGCGCTTCGCCCGTGCCGCTGCTGTCGACGACGTGTTCGAGCACCCGACGTGCCCGCTTTGTGGAAAGTTTAACACCGCTCGAATTTCACGAAACGCATGCCGAGTGCGTTAGGCGCATATGAGGTCCATTGGGGTGTTTGGGACGCGCGCGCCCGTGCCGCGTTTGCTCGACGGTGTTCGAGCACCCGACGCGCCCGCTTTGTGGAAAGTTTAACACCGCTCGAATTTCACGTAAACGCATGCCGAGTGCGTTAGGCGCATATGAGGTCCATTGGGGTGTTTGGGACGCGCTTCGCCCGTGCCGCTGCTGTCTCGACAGGTTCGAGCACCCGACGCGCCCGCTTTGTGGAAAGTTTAACACCGCTCGAATTTCACGAAACGCATGCCGAGTGCGTTAGGGCGCATATGAGGTCCATTGGGGTGTTTGGGACGCGTTTCGCCCGTGCCGCGTTTTGTCGACGGGTTCGAGCACCCGACGCGCCCGCTTTGTGGAAAGTTTAACACCGCTCGAATTTCACGAAACGCATGCCGAGTGCGTTAGGCGCATATGAGGTCCATTGGGGTGTTTGGGACGCGTTTCGCCCGTGCCGCTTTTGCTCGACGGGTTCGAGCACCGACGTGCCCGCTTTGTGGAAAGTTTAACACCGCTCGAATTTCACGAAACGCATGCCGGAGTGCGTTAGGGCGCATATGAGGTCCATTGGGGTGTTTGGGACGCGCTTCGCCCGTGCCGCTGCTGCTCGACGGGTTCGAGCACCCGACGCGCCTGCTTTGTGGAAAGTTTAACACCGCTCGAATTTCACGAAACGCATGCCGAGTGCGTTAGGCGCATATGAGGTCCATTGGGGTGTTTGGGACGCGCTTCGCCCGTGCCGCTGCTGTTCGACGGGTTCCGAGCACCGACGTGCCCGCTTTGTGGAAAGTTTAACACCGCTCGAATTTCACTAAACGCATGCCGAGTGCGTTAGGCGCATATGAGGTCCATTGGGGTGTTTGGGACGCGTTCGCCCGTGCCGCTGCTGCTCGACGTGTTCCGAGCACCGACGTGTCTGCTTTGTGGAAAGTTTAACACCGCTCGAATTTCACGAAACGCATGCCGAGTGCGTTAGGCGCATATGAGGTCCATTGGGGTGTTTGGGACGCGCTTCGCCCGTGCCGCTTTCGTTCGACGGGTTCGAGCACCCGACGCGCCTGCTTTGTGGAAAGTTTAACACCGCTCGAATTTCACGAAACGCATGCCGGAGTGCGTTAGGGCGCATATGAGGTCCATTGGGGTGTTTGGGACGCGCGTTTCGCCCGTGCGCGTTTCGTCGACGGTGTTCGAGCACCCGACGTGCCCGCTTTGTGGAAAGTTTAACACCGCTCGAATTTCACGAAACGCATGCCGAGTGCGTTAGGCGCATATGAGGTCCATTGGGGTGTTTGGGACGCGTTTCGCCCGGTGCCGCTTTTCGTCGACGGGTTCGAGCACCCGACGCGCCCGCTTTGTGGAAAGTTTAACACCGCTCGAATTTCACGAAACGCATGCCGAGTGCGTTAGGCGCATATGAGGTCCATTGGGGTGTTTGGGACGCGTTTCGCCCGTGCCGCTGTTTTCGTTCGACGGTGTTCGAGCACCCGACGCGTCTGCTTTGTGGAAAGTTTAACACCGCTCGAATTTCACGAAACGCATGCCGAGTGCGTTAGGCGCATATGAGGTCCATTGGGGTGTTTGGGACGCGCTTCGCCCGTGCCGCGTTTTCGTTCGACGGGTTCGAGCACCCGACGTGTCCGCTTTGTGGAAAGTTTAACACCGCTCGAATTTCACGAAACGCATGCCGAGTGCGTTAGGCGCATATGAGGTCCATTGGGGTGTTTGGGACGCGCTTCGCCCGTGCCGCGTGTTTCGTCGACGGGTTCGAGCACCCGACGCGCCCGCTTTGTGGAAAGTTTAACACCGCTCGAATTTCACGAAACGCATGCCGGAGTGCGTTAGGCGCATATGAGGTCCATTGGGGTGTTTGGGACGCGTTTCGCCCGTGCCGCGCTTTTGTTCGACGGGTTCGAGCACCCGACGCGCCCGCTTTGTGGAAAGTTTAACACCGCTCGAATTTCACGAAACGCATGCCGAGTGCGTTAGGCGCATATGAGGTCCATTGGGGTGTTTGGGACGCGTTTCGCCCGTGCCGCTGTTTTCGTTCGGACGGGTTCGAGCACCCGACGTGTCCGCTTTGTGGAAAGTTTAACACCGCTCGAATTTCACGAAACGCATGCCGAGTGCGTTAGGGCGCATATGAGGTCCATTGGGGTGTTTGGGACGCGCTTTCGCCCGTGCCGCGTTTTTGTCAGACGGGTTCGAGCACCCGACGTGCCCGCTTTGTGGAAAGTTTAACACCGCTCGAATTTCACGAAACGCATGCCGAGTGCGTTAGGGCGCATATGAGGTCCATTGGGGTGTTTGGGACGCGCTTCGCCCGTGCCGCTTTTGTTCGACGGTGTTCGAGCACCCGACGCGTCCGCTTTGTGGAAAGTTTAACACCGCTCGAATTTCACGAAACGCATGCCGGAGTGCGTTAGGGCGCATATGAGGTCCATTGGGGGTGTTTGGGACGCGTTTCGCCCGTGCGCTTTTGCGTTCGACGGTGTTCGAGCACCCGACGTGCCCGCTTTGTGGAAAGTTTAACACCGCTCGAATTTCACGAAACGCATGCCGGAGTGCGTTAGGGCGCATATGAGGTCCATTGGGGGTGTTTGGGACGCGTTTCGCCCGTGCCGCTTTTGCGTCGGACGGTGTTCGAGCACCCGACGCGCCCGCTTTGTGGAAAGTTTAACACCGCTCGAATTTCACGAAACGCATGCCGAGTGCGTTAGGGCGCATATGAGGTCCATTGGGGTGTTTGGGACGCGTTTCGCCCGTGCGCGTTTTCGTCGACGGTGTTCGAGCACCCGACGTGCCCGCTTTGTGGAAAGTTTAACACCGCTCGAATTTCACGAAACGCATGCCGGAGTGCGCGTTAGGCGCATATGAGGTCCATTGGGGTGTTTGGGACGCGTTTCGCCCATGCCGTGCCGCGTCCATTTGTTCGACGGTGTTCGAGCAGCACCGACGCGCCTGCTTTGTGGAAAGTTTAACACCGCTCGAATTTCACGAAACGCATGCCGGAGTGCGTTAGGCGCATATGAGGTCCATTGGGGTGTTTGGGACGCGCTTCGCCCGTGCGCGCTTTGTTCGACGGTGTTCGAGCACCCGACGTGCCCGCTTTGTGGAAAGTTTAACACCGCTCGAATTTCACGAAACGCATGCCGGAGTGCGTTAGGCGCATATGAGGTCCATTGGGGTGTTTGGGACGCGCGTTTCGCTCCGTGCGCGTTTTGTTCGCGACGGTGTTCGAGCACCCGACGTGCCCGCTTTGTGGAAAGTTTAACACCGCTCGAATTTCACGAAACGCATGCCGAGTGCGTTAGGCGCATATGAGGTCCATTGGGGTGTTTGGGACGCGTTTCGCCCGGTGCCGCGTTTTGTCTCGACGGTGTTCGAGCACCCGACGTGCCCGCTTTGTGGAAAGTTTAACACCGCTCGAATTTCACGAAACGCATGCCGAGTGCGTTAGGCGCATATGAGGTCCATTGGGGTGTTTGGGACGCGTTTCGCCCGTGCGCGTTTCGTTCGACGGTGTTCGAGCACCCGACGTGCCCGCTTTGTGGAAAGTTTAACACCGCTCGAATTTCACGAAACGCATGCCGGAGTGCGTTAGGCGCATATGAGGTCCATTGGGGTGTTTGGGACGCGTTTCGCCCGTGCCGCGTTTTCGTCGACGGTGTTCGAGCACCCGACGTGCCCGCTTTGTGGAAAGTTTAACACCGCTCGAATTTCACGAAACGCATGCCGGAGTGCGTTAGGCGCATATGAGGTCCATTGGGGTGTTTGGGACGCGTTTCGCCGGTGCCGCGTTTTCGTTCGACGGGTTCGAGCACCCGACGCGCCCGCTTTGTGGAAAGTTTAACACCGCTCGAATTTCACGAAACGCATGCCGGAGTGCGTTAGGCGCATATGAGGTCCATTGGGGTGTTTGGGACGCGCGTTTCGCCCGTGCCGCTGTTTTCGTCGACGGGGTTCGAGCACCGACGCGCCCGCTTTGTGGAAAGTTTAACACCGCTCGAATTTCACGAAACGCATGCCGAGTGCGTTAGGCGCATATGAGGTCCATTGGGGTGTTTGGGACGCGTTTCGCCCGTGCGCGTTTTGTTCTCGACGGGTTCGAGCACCCGACGTGCCCGCTTTGTGGAAAGTTTAACACCGCTCGAATTTCACGAAACGCATGCCGAGTGCGTTAGGCGCATATGAGGTCCATTGGGGTGTTTGGGACGCGTTTCGCTCGGTGCGCGTTTCGTTCGCGACGGTGTTCGAGCACCCGACGTGCCCGCTTTGTGGAAAGTTTAACACCGCTCGAATTTCACGAAACGCATGCCGAGTGCGTTAGGCGCATATGAGGTCCATTGGGGGTGTTTGGGACGCGTTTCGCTCCGGTGCCGCGTTTTCGTTCGCACGGTGCTCGGGGCACCCGACGTGCCCGCTTTGTGGAAAGTTTAACACCGGCTCGGAATTTCACGAAACGCATGCCGGAGTGCGTTAGGGCGCATATGAGGTCCATTGGGGTGTTTGGGACGCGTTTCGCTCCGGTGCCGCGTTTTTGTTCGCACGGGTTCGAGCACCCGACGTGCCCGTTTTGTGGAAAGTTTAACACCGGCTCGGAATTTCACGAAACGCATGCCGGAGTGCGTTAGGGCGCATATGAGGTCCATTGGGGGTGTTTGGGACGCGTTTCGCCCGGTGCGCGTTGCGTTCGTCGACGGGTTCGAGCACCCGACGCGCCCGCTTTGTGGAAAGTTTAACACCGCTCGAATTTCACGAAACGCATGCCGGAGTGCGTTAGGCGCATATGAGGTCCATTGGGGTGTTTGGGACGCGTTTCGCCCGTGCGCGTTTTCGTTCGACGGGTTCGAGCACCCGACGTGCCCGCTTTGTGGAAAGTTTAACACCGCTCGAATTTCACGAAACGCATGCCGGAGTGCGTTAGGCGCATATGAGGTCCATTGGGGTGTTTGGGACGCGTTTCGCCCGGTGCGCGTTTTCGTTCGACGGGGTTCGAGCACCCGACGCGTGCCCGTTTTGTGGAAAGTTTAACACCGCTCGAATTTCACGAAACGCATGCCGGAGTGCGTTAGGGCGCATATGAGGTCCATTGGGGTGTTTGGGACGCGTTTCGCCCGTGCCGCTTTTCGTTCGCGACGGGGTTCGAGCACCCGACGTGCCCGCTTTGTGGAAAGTTTAACACCGCTCGAATTTCACGAAACGCATGCCGAGTGCGTTAGGCGCATATGAGGTCCATTGGGGTGTTTGGGACGCGTTTCGCCCGGTGCGCGTTTCGTTCGACGGTGTTCGAGCACCCGACGTGTCCGCTTGTGGAAAGTTTAACACCGCTCGAATTTCACGAAACGCATGCCGAGTGCGTTAGGCGCATATGAGGTCCATTGGGGGTGTTTGGGACGCGTTTCGCTCCGATGCCGCGTTTTCGTTCGACGGTGTTCAGAGCACCCGACGTGCCCGTTTTGTGGAAAGTTTAACACCGCTCGAATTTCACGAAACGCATGCCGAGTGCGTTAGGCGCATATGAGGTCCATTGGGGTGTTTGGGACGCGTTTCGCCCCGGTGCCGCGTTTTCGTTCGACTGGGTTCGGAGCACCCGACGTGCCCGTTTTTTGGAAAGTTTAACACCGCTCGAATTTCACGAAACGCATGCCGAGTGCGTTAGGCGCATATGAGGTCCATTGGGGTGTTTGGGACGCGTTTCGCGCCGGTGCCGCTTTTCGTTCGACGACAGGTTCGAGCACCCGACGTGCCCGCTTTGTGGAAAGTTTAACACCGCTCGAATTTCACGAAACGCATGCCGGAGTGCGTTAGGCGCATATGAGGTCCATTGGGGTGTTTGGGACGCGTTTCGCCCGTGCGCGTTTTCGTTCGACGGTGTTCGAGCACCCGACGTGCCCGCTTTGTGGAAAGTTTAACACCGCTCGAATTTCACGAAACGCATGCCGGAGTGCGTTAGGCGCATATGAGGTCCATTGGGGTGTTTGGGACGCGCGTTTCGCCCGGTGCGCGTTTTCGTTCGGACGGTGTTCGAGCACCCGACGTGCCCGCTTTGTGGAAAGTTTAACACCGCTCGAATTTCACGAACGCATGCCGGAGTGCGTTAGGCGCATATGAGGTCCATTGGGGTGTTTGGGACGCGTTTCGCCCGTGCCGCGCTTTTCGTTCGGACGGTGTTCGAGCACCCGACGCGTGCCCGCTTTGTGGAAAGTTTAACACCGCTCGAATTTCACGAAACGCATGCCGGAGTGCGTTAGGCGCATATGAGGTCCATTGGGGGTGTTTGGGACGCGTTTCGCCCGTGCCGCGCTTTCGTTCGACGGTGTTCGAGCACCCGACGTGTCCCGTTTTGTGGAAAGTTTAACACCGCTCGAATTTCACGAAACGCATGCCGGAGTGCGTTAGGCGCATATGAGGTCCATTGGGGTGTTTGGGGCGCGTTGCGCCGGTGCCGCGTTTTCGTTTCGACGGTGTTCGAGCACCCGACGTGCCCGTTTTGTGGAAAGTTTAACACCGGCTCGGAATTTCACGAAACGCATGCCGGAGTGCGTTAGGGCGCATATGAGGTCCATTGGGGGTGTTTGGGACGCGTTTCGCCCGGTGCGCGTTGCGTTCGACGGTGTTCGAGCACCGACGTGCCCGCTTTGTGGAAAGTTTAACACCGGCTCGAATTTCACGAAACGCATGCCGGAGTGCGTTAGGGCGCATATGAGGTCCATTGGGGGTGTTTGGGACGCGTTTCGCTCCGGTGCCGCGTTTCGTTCGACGGGTTCGGAGCACCCGACGTGCCCGTTTTGTGGAAAGTTTAACACCGCTCGGAATTTCACGAAACGCATGCCGGAGTGCGTTAGGCGCATATGAGGTCCATTGGGGGTGTTTGGGACGCGTTTCGCTCCGGTGCCGCGTTTTCGTTCGACGGGTTCGGAGCACCCGACGTGCCCGTTTTGTGGAAAGTTTAACACCGCTCGAATTTCACGAAACGCATGCCGAGTGCGTTAGGCGCATATGAGGTCCATTGGGGTGTTTGGGACGCGTTTCGCCCGTGCCGCGTTTGCTCGTTCGACGGTGTTCGAGCACCCGACGCGTGCCCGCTTTGTGGAAAGTTTAACACCGCTCGGAATTTCACGAAACGCGCATGCCGAGTGCGTTAGGCGCATATGAGGTCCATTGGGGTGTTTGGGACGCGTTTCGCCGGTGCGCGTTTTGTTCGCCACGAGGTTCGAGCACCGACGCGCCCGCTTTGTGGAAAGTTTAACACCGCTCGGAATTTCACGAAACGCATGCCGGAGTGCGTTAGGCGCATATGAGGTCCATTGGGGTGTTTGGGACGCGCTTCGCCGGTGCCGCGTTTTGTTCGACGGGGTTCGAGCACCCGACGCGGTGCCGCTTTGTGGAAAGTTTAACACCGCTCGAATTTCACGAACGCATGCCGGAGTGCGTTAGGGCGCATATGAGGTCCATTGGGGGTGTTTGGGACGCGTTTCGCTCCGGTGCCGCGTTTTCGTTCGAATAGGGTTCGGAGCACCCGACGTGCCCGTTTTGTGGAAAGTTTAACACCGGCTCGGAAGTTCACGAAACGCATGCCGGAGTGCGTTAGGGCGCATATGAGGTCCATTGGGGGTGTTTGGGACGCGTTTCGCTCCGTGCCGCGTTTTCGTTCGCGACGGGTCGAGCACCCGACGTGCCCGTTTTGTGGAAAGTTTAACACCGGCTCGGAATTTCACGAAACGCATGCCGGAGTGCGTTAGGCGCATATGAGGTCCATTGGGGGTGTTTGGGACGCGTTTCGCTCCGGTGCCGCGTTTTCGTTCGAATAGGGTTCGGAGCACCCGACGTGCCCGTTTTGTGGAAAGTTTAACACCGGCTCGGAATTTCACGAAACGCATGCCGGAGTGCGTTAGGGCGCATATGAGGTCCATTGGGGGTGTTTGGGACGCGTTTCGCCGGTGCCGCTTTTGTTCGTCGAGGGTTCGAGCACCCGACGCGTCTTTGTGGAAAGTTTAACACCGCTCGAATTTCACGAACGCATGCCGGAGTGCGTTAGGCGCATATGAGGTCCATTGGGGTGTTTGGGACGCGTTTCGCCGGTGCCGCTTTTCGTTCGACATTGTTCGAGCACCGACGCGTGCCGTTTTTGGAAAGTTTAACACCGGCTCGGAATTTCACGAAACGCATGCCGGAGTGCGTTAGGGCGCATATGAGGTCCATTGGGGGTGTTTGGGACGCGTTTCGCTCCGGTGCCGCGTTTTCGTTCGGACGGTGTTCGGAGCACCCGACGTGCCCGTTTTGTGGAAAGTTTAACACCGGCTCGGAATTTCACGAAACGCATGCCGGAGTGCGTTAGGGCGCATATGAGGTCCATTGGGGGTGTTTGGGACGCGTTTCGCTCCGGTGCCGCGTTTTCGTTCGCATAGGGTTCGGAGCACCCGACGTGCCCGTTTTGTGGAAAGTTTAACACCGGCTCGGAAGTTCACGAAACGCATGCCGGAGTGCGTTAGGGCGCATATGAGGTCCAATGGGGGTGTTTGGGACGCGTTTCTGATACGGGGTCGCCCGATCTTCTCGACGTAGGATGGATACTCGCGGGAGTCTTGATGAATCGTAGCTATCCTCCAATGCCAATGCAAGGGACGAACACTCTTTAATCCGCCAAAACACACTCGCGTCGATTTCGCCGACCACCAAGCGAAGATCTATCGTGCACCCAATTCCCAGCGGAAAGGTTGAACGATCTTGATTGAAGAACACTCCTAATTCCCTCACGGAATTTCAGCAGCAATGATAAACTCGAACAAAGTTTAATAGATTGATTATTCTCAAAGGTGGTCTGAGCCCTTAGGCTGCCAATACATGGCTTATATAGGACCTTGGGACGTCCATAGAGTCCACAAACCTAGTACAACTCAACCCTATATGGTTTTAGATACGAACTCTCACAAAAAGGAAACTAGATTTTACAGCCATCACATTGTTTCGGCCATAACTTTTGATCCGTGATGAATTTGATGCTGAGACCAGATCCATTGCGTAGCCCTTGAAAATATCTTTCCAAGGAGTACAAGAACACCCAAATCGGACTCCGTTTGTGAAAGTTATGACCTTTTTAGTAAGTGCCTGTCAGGCTGTCCCGAACCGAATCCGAATTGAATTCTGAGTTGAATCCGAGTTTGAATCCAATTGGCCTTGTGGGAGGTACGAATTTGGCTGAATAATCTTATCCAAAACTTGTAGTTTAAGTCCTTGGTCTTCTCCCTTTTGCTCTCCCACTGAATGAGCTTTCTTCCTTCATGTCTTTGACACCTAATGTGGTTTTCCTCTTCCTTTTGCGTCTCCATTGCTTTGCCATCCACAAACCTAAGAATGCACCATTTACTGACATGAGGTAGTATTTTATTCTTATGAATAATAACATTATATTTAGTTTGGAATGAGTTCACCTGGCAATGTTTGATGCGGCTCAATAACTCTTTCCAGTTGAATAATATATTTAACTGAAAAGTACAAGACACGTGCGTATCCGCATCATCCTCCCCTTCTTCAAGAAAAGCCGTCCTCGGCTTTTGATAGCCTGAAATTGTACTAAACAAAGAATACAACGTGTATGCATGGTATATATATTTGTCATCAACACTTCTTCTGCTTAGCACATCATAAACATCTGAAGGTGTAATAAACAAAAAGAACAACACATATGCATGATATATGTAAGAGTCAATTGTTGTGGCATTCTCACTATTTTTGCACAAACCGATGAATATAGCAGCGACTAAAAGATGTATGCATTGCAATATTATTTTTCACATCATTCTCCCTCCCATAAAAGAAAGTCGTCCTCGACTTTTCTATGAACATAGACAGATTATTAAGGATCAAAATCAGATTTAGTTGTTTAGATATGGTAAAGAAGATTTTGAGCGGCTTCCATGCTTCAACTGCGCTACTCTGATTATTTTTATATGATTGTATATTAAAGATCGAACCAGTAGACTTATGAAATCTTTGTAAACAGTACGTGCAATTGTTGAAATTAATCTCATTGTGATCATAACATGGCATAAAAGATTGTTTATCCATAATAAGCGATTTTAATTCTGTAAGCTTATCACATGTAATGCAAATTCTGTGAACATAAAATTTGTCATCTACACCATAATCTCCAATCAAATTGAACTTATATGTGTAGGCATAGGTACTAACTAGTGATTTTGAACTTGAAATTTCAACAACTTTATAAATCACACTAGATAGCTCTCTAGGATCATCAAACATAATATAGCACAAAGAATCATTAGGAGATATTCTAGTAAGAACTTCCTTATGAGTAATCAATTCCACATTATGTAAATTGAGCAAATAAATTTCAGAACATGGAATTGTTGGTTGATCATATGAGTACTCACAATTACTCACCTTTGCACAATTAAATTCAGCACCAATAGTATTACCTTTGTCATCCTCCTCAAATGATGTAGGCGCTGGGTGTTTAAAATTATTAGGATGCACCCACGGGGCAGCAAGCACTTTATCCCTTCCCGTGGTTATCTCATCCTCATTTGGCTTCAAAGGTGCCGGTTGTTGAATGTTCAATTCTTCATCTTTGATGTCAACCTGCACAATGTGAGAAACAACACTAGAAGTAGATATTAATTTGTTAGTTTCAAATGCATCCTCACTTTGTCTATCTTCTACTTCTATCTTTTCTTTTGGTGTCTCTCTCACACTCTCAATTTGGATGCTCTCAACCTCATATATGGTGGAATCACACAGCTCACTCTTTTTATCACTCTCACTCAATTTGGCTATGTGGCTCTCATCCTCACATAGGTTGTGGTGTATCTTAGGAGCTATATGTAGTTTTGGAATACTATATATCTCCTTGACCGAAAGAAAAGTCCCATGCTCGGTCATCTTCTCATGTGTCACACTAGTAGAGGCAGCAGAATTGAAGTATG
Organism: Melocanna baccifera; assembly: GCA_036346265.1. NCBI lineage: Eukaryota > Viridiplantae > Streptophyta > Magnoliopsida > Poales > Poaceae > Melocanna > Melocanna baccifera. The sequence continues at coordinate 19,738,479 of CM070689.1, read as the reverse complement.
GACTGGGAGAAAACTGTGGTGTACGTCTCTCCATAAGTCTCTTCTCCTCTTGAATAGCACAATTCACAAGATCTTGCACACTACCAAAATATTTATGTTGAAGTGTAGCGGCAATCTTAGAATTCAATCCTCTTTTGAAGTATGTCTTCTTTTGTAGTTCACTAATGACACCGGCTCGACGTAATGCATCTTGTAGCTCAAAATAATATTCTTGCACTGTATTACTCCCTTGTGTGATACTCTCCAAATAGCGAAGCAATCCCTGTGCATAATAGGGTGGCACAAATTCTCTCCTCATGAGTGCCTTCAAATCTGACCAAGATTTAATGAATTCGTTTCCAGATTGTTGATGCCACCAACTATAAGCATAATCTTCAAATTCTCTAGTGGCACACATCACCTCTTGGTCTTTGGGAAGCTTTTGAAATCTAAATATTTTCTCCATTCGCCATTCCCACTCAAGATACTCCTCTGGATCTTCACTGCCATAGAAAGAATTAAAGCTATCTTCGACTTGTTGTGGATGAAGTGCCCGCATAACATCATTCACGATGTTCGAGCGTAACACTTTCATTTGATGATTGAATTCAATGCGCATATCTTGTGCGAAATTGTTCATCTTGGTATTGAGTTGCGCTTTCAAGGTGGAAGAAGTAGTGGTGAACTCATTGCGCAAAGTTCCCCTCGAAGTGTGGAATTGAAAACGATCCACCGGGGTATGCTTCTCTTCCATATTATCGTATCCACCTGTCATGATTAGTGGTACAAAGAACGCACAAATACCACAACATATATTCGATATGTGGAGTTCACTCTATCTCACTTTTTCCTCACCAAGTAAAGTTCTTACCTTTCCGAAGTGAATTGAGGCCAAAAAGAAACTTACACTTGGTGGTGGCTACAATAGCAAGTGATGATCAAGCGGATTTAAAAGTGACCCACAATTGCACGGTAAAGGATATTTAGTGGAGCTTGGTTAGAAAGTGTTTATCCTACACAATCTGAATTTAACGATGTTGTTGAATTAAGTAATAATCCAAGCTAGAAAGTATTGCCTATGTGCCGATCCAAATGATATAAATGAAGTATATGAACGCACACGCAATGATTAATGTGACTCAATGCAAACAAAAGGAATGAGCTAAAGAAAACAATCGGGAATATTAGCTCGTTTTGCACCAAGTACTAGGAGAGACGCTAGCCAATTGCAATAATATGAATTTGAGGGCACAAGATTGTCCAAAGAAATTAAATACACAATCTGAATTTATGGACTAAGATTAACTCACCCAAATTCGGCCAATGCTTTCTTTTCTTTCTTTTTTTTTTTTTTTTTTGCTCAAGCCGTGGCTCCTCTTTTTTTCAATTGGCTGCTTCTTTTTTTTTTTCTCTTTTTTTATACTCAAGGCCGAACTAGGTTTAATTGTTCGTAAGTCCAAAGTTGTTCAGCAATGTGTAGATAATTCTAGAACAGCCCTAAAGCAATTATCAAAGACTAGTCTCAAGGTTCAAAGGATTTAAGTGAAGATCTGAATATGTGCAACTAAGATTCTTGTGGCCAAATCAATCAAGAAAAAGGAAACCCAGATATATTCGGATGTGATATTCTTTCAAGATGCACAAAGATCTTATGTGGACAGCAAGAACAAGGTTTCAAAAAAGTAAATTGAATCTACTTTTTTTTGGATGCTAATTGAAAGATCAACTAGCGGATTTTCAAGAGTTTAAAATAACAACGATTAAGCAACGCAAAAGGACACTAAGATCAGCACGTAAACAAAATTTCTAATGGATCAAAACTTAATAAAACTCACGAAAATAACAGATGCGAAACTAGGGTTTGGATTTTTTTGTTGCAATTTTCAGTTTATTGGACTATAGGACAGAAATAAATCAATCTAAAAGTAAAGGGATAAGATCCTACCGAGTAAACCGCGCTCTGATACCAGATGATACGGGGTCGCCCGATCTTCTCGACGTAGGATGGATACTCGCGGGAGTCTTGATGAATCGTAGCTATCCTCCAATGCCAATGCAAGGGACGAACACTCTTTAATCCGCCAAAACACACTCGCGTCGATTTCGCCGACCACCAAGCGAAGATCTATCGTGCACCCAATTCCCAGCGGAAAGGTTGAACGATCTTGATTGAAGAACACTCCTAATTCCCTCACGGAATTTCAGCAGCAATGATAAACTCGAACAAAGTTTAATAGATTGATTATTCTCAAAGGTGGTCTGAGCCCTTAGGCTGCCAATACATGGCTTATATAGGACCTTGGGACGTCCATAGAGTCCACAAACCTAGTACAACTCAACCCTATATGGTTTTAGATACGAACTCTCACAAAAAGGAAACTAGATTTTACAGCCGTCACATTGTTTCGGCCATAACTTTTGATCCGTGATGAATTTGATGCTGAGACCAGATCCATTGCGTAGCCCTTGAAAATATCTTTCCAAGGAGTACAAGAACACCCAAATCGGACTCCGTTTGTGAAAGTTATGACCTTTTTAGTAAGTGCCTGTCAGGCTGTCCCGAACCGAATCCGAATTGAATTCTGAGTTGAATCCGAGTTTGAATCCAATTGGCCTTGTGGGAGGTACGAATTTGGCTGAATAATCTTATCCAAAACTTGTAGTTTAAGTCCTTGGTCTTCTCCCTTTTGCTCTCCCACTGAATGAGCTTTCTTCCTTCATGTTTTTGACGCCTAATGTGGTTTTCCTCTTCCTTTTGCGTCTCCATTGCTTTGCCATCCACAAACCTAAGAATGCACCATTTACTGACATGAGGTAGTATTTTATTCTTATGAATAATAACATTATATTTAGTTTGGAATGAGTTCACCTGGCAATGTTTGATGCGGCTCAATAACTCTTTCCAGTTGAATAATATATTTAACTGAAAAGTCCAAGACACGTGCGTATCCGCATCAGTTTCGCTCTGGAGCCGCGTTTTCGTTCGGACGGAGTTCCGAGCACCCGACGTGCCCGTTTTGTGAAATGTTTAACACCGGCTCGGAATTTCACGAAACGTATGCCGGAGTGCGTTAGTGCGCATATGAGGTCCATTGGGGGTGTTTGGGACGCGTTTCGCTCTGGTGCCACGTTTTCGTTTGGACGGTTTCCGAGCACCCGACGTGCTCGTTTTGTGGAAAGTTTAACACCGGCTCGAAATTTCACGAAGCACATGCCGGAGTGCCTTAGGGCGCATATGAGGTCCATTGGGGGTGTTCGGGACGTGTTTCGCTCCGGTGCCGCGTTTTCGTTCGGACGGTGTACCGAGCACCCGACGTGCCCGTTTTGTGGAAAGTTTAACACGGGCTCGGAATTTCACGAAACGCATGCCGGAGTGCGTTAGGGCGCATATGAGGTCGATTGGGGGTGTTTGGGACGCGTTTCGCTCCGGTGCCGCGTTTTCGTTCGGACGGTGTTCCGAGCACCCGACGTGCCCGTTTTGTGTAAAGTTTAACACCGGCTCGGAATTTCACAAAACGCATGCCGGAGTGCGTTAGGGCGCACATGAGGTCCGTTGGGTTTGTTTGGGACGCGTTTCGCTCCGGTGCCGCGTTTTCGGTCGCACAAGGTTCGGAGCACCCGACGTGCCCGTTTTGTGGAAAGTTTAACACCGGCTCGGAATTTCACGAAACACATGCCGGACTGCCTTAGGGCGCATATGAGGTCCATTGGGGGTGTTTGGGACGCGTTTCGCTCCGGTGCCGCGTTTTCGTTCGAACGGGGTTCGGAGCACCCGACGTGCCCGTTTTGTGGAAAGTTTAACACCGGCTCGGAATTTCACGAAACGCATGTCGGAGTGCGCTTGGGCGCATATGAGGTCCATTGGGGTTGTTTGGGACGCGTTTCGCTCCGGTGCCGCGTTTTCGTTCGGACGGTGTTCTGAGCACCCGACGTGCCCGTTCTGTGGAAAGTTTAACACCGGCTTGGAAGGTCACGAAACGCGTGCCGGAGTGCGTTAGGGCGCATATGAGGTCCATTGGGGGTGTTTGGGACGCGTTTCGCTCCGGTGCCGCGTTTTCGTTCGAATGGGGTTCAGAGCACCCGAGGTGCCCGTTGTGTGGAAAGTTTAACACCGGCTCGTCACTTAACGAAACGCATGCCGGAGTGCGTTAGGGCGCATATGAGGTCCATTGGGGGTGTTTGGGACGCGTTTCGCTCCGGTGCCGCGTTTTCGTTCGCACGGGGTTCGGTGCACCGACGTGCCCGTTTTGTGGAAAGTTTAACACCGGCTCGGAAGTTCACGAAACGCATGCCGGAGTGCGTTAGGGCGCATATGAGGTCCATTGGGGGTGTTTGGGACGTGTTTCGCTCCGGTGCCGCGTTTTCGTTCAGACGGTGTTCGGAGCACCCGATGTGCCTGTTTTGTGAAAAGTTTAACACTGGCTCGGAATTTCACGAAACACATGCCGGAGTGCGTTAGGGCGCATATGAGGTCCATAGGGGGTGTTTGGGATGCGTTTCGCTCCAGTGCCGCGTTTTCGTTCGGACGGTGTTCCGAGCACCCGACGTGCCCGTTTTGTGGAAAGTTTAACACCGGCTCGGAAGTTCACGAAACGCATGCCGTAGTGCATTAGGGCGCATATGAGGGCCATTGGGGGTGTTTGGGACGCGTTTCGCTCCGGAGCCGCGTTTTCGTTCGGACGGTGTTCCGAGCACCCGACGTGCCCGTTTTGTGGAAAGTTTAACACCGGCTCGGAATTTCACGAAACGCATGCCGGAGTGCGTTAGGGCGCATATGAGGTCCATTGGGGGTGTTTGGGACGTGTTTCGCTCCGGTGCCGTGTTTTCGTTCGGACGGTGTTCGAGCACCCGACGTGCCCGTTTTGTGGAAAGTTTAACACCAGCTCGGAATTTCACGAACGCATGCCGGAGTGCGTTAGGGCGCATATGAGGTCCATTGGGGGTGTTTGGGACGCGTTTCGCTCCGGTGCCGCGTTTTCGTTCGCACAAGGTTCGGAGCACCCGACGTGCCCGTTTTGTGGAAAGTTTAACACCGGCTCGGAATTTCACGAAACACATGCCGGAGTGCGTTAGGGCGCATATGAGGTCCATTGGGGTTGTTTGGGACGCGTTTCGCTCGGTGCGCGTTTCGTTCGACAAGGTTCGGAGCACTCGACGTGCCCGTTTTGTGGAAAGTTTAACACCGGCTCGGAATTTCACGAAACGCATGCCGGAGTGCGTTAGGGCGCATATGAGGTCCATTGGGGGTGTTTGGGACGCGTTTCGCTCCGGTGCCGCGTTTTCGTTCGGACGGTGTTCGAGCACCCGACGTGCCCGTTTTGTGGAAAGTTTAACACCGGCTCGGAATTTCACGAAACGCATGCCGGAGTGCGTTAGGGCGCATATGAGGTCCATTGGGGGTGTTTGGGACGCGTTTCGCTCGGTGCCGCGTTTTCGTTCGGACGGTGTTCCGAGCACCCGACGTGCCCGTTTTGTGGAATGTTTAACACCGGCTCGGAATTTCACGAAACGCATGCCGGAGTGCGTTAGGGCGTATATGAGGTCCATTGGGGGTGTTTGGGAGGCGTTTCGCTCCGGTGCCGCGTTTTCGTTCGCACATGGTTCGGAGCAACCGACGTGCCCGTTTTGTGGAAAGTTTAACACCGCTCGAATTTCACGAACGCATGCGAGTGCGTTAGGCGCATATGAGGTCGATTGGGGTGTTTGGGACGCGTTTCGCTCGGTGCGCGTTTCGTTCGGACGGTGTTCGAGCACCGACGTGCCCGTTTTGTGAAAAGTTTAACACCGGCTCGGAATTTCACGAAACGCATGCCGGAGTGCGTTAGGGCGCATATGAAGTCCATTGGGTTTTTTGGGACGCGTTTCGCTCCGGTACCGCATTTTCGGTCGCACAAGGTTCGGAGCACCCGACGTGCCCGTTTTATGGAAAGTTTAACACCGGCTCGGAATTTCACGAAACACATGCCGGAGTGCCTTAGGGCGCATATGAGGTCCATTGGGGGTGTTTGGAACGCGTTTCGCTCCGGTGCCGCGTTTCGTTCGGACGGTGTTCCGAGCACCCGACGTGCCCGTTTTGTGGAAAGTTTAACACCGGCTCGGAATTTCACGAAACGCATACCGGAGTGCGTTAGGGCGCATATGAGGTCCATTGGCGGTGTTTGGGACGCGTTTCGCTCCGGTGCCGCGATTTCGTTCGCACAAGGTTCGGAGCACCCGACGTGCCCGTTTTGTGGAAAGTTTAACACCGGCTCGGAATTTCACGAAACACATGCCGGAGTGCCTTAGGGCGCATATGAGGTCCATTGGAGGTGTTTGGGATGCGTTTCGCTCCGGTGCCGCGTTTTCGTTCGGACGGGTTCTGAGCACCCGACGTGCCCGTTTTGTGGAAGTTTAACATCGGCTCGGAATTTCACGAAACGCGTGCCGGAGTGCGTTAGGGCGCATATGAGGTCCATTGGGGGTGTTTGGGACGCGTTTCGCTCCGGTGCCGCGTTTTCGTTCGCACAGGGTTCGGTGCAACCGACGTGCCCGTTTTGTGGAAAGTTTAACACCGGCTCGGAAGTTCACGAAACGCATGCCGGAGTGCGTTAGGCGCATATGAGGTCCATTGGGGGTGTTTGGGACGCGTTTCGCTCCGGTGCCGCGTTTTCGTTCAGACGGTGTTCGGAGCACCCGATGTGCCCGTTTTGTGAAAAGTTTAACACCGGCTCGGAATTTCACGAAACACATGCCGGAGTGCGTTAGGGCGTATACGAGGTCCATAGGGGGTGTTTGGGATGCGTTTCGCTCCGGTGCCGCGTTTTCGTTCGGACGGTGTTCCGAGCACCCGACGTGCCGTTTTGTGGAAAGTTTAACACCGGCTCGGAAGTTCACGAAACGCATGCCGTAGTGCATTAGGGCGCATATGAGGTCCATTGGGGGTGTTTGGGGTGCGTTTCGCCCGGTGCGCGTTTCGTTCGGACGGTGTTCCGAGCACCCGGCGTGCTCGTTTTGTGGAAAGTTTAACACCGCTCGAATTTCACAAACGCATGCCGGAGTGCGTTAGGCGCATATGAGGGCCATTGGGGTGTTTGGGACGCGTTTCGCTCGGTGCAGCGTTTCGTTCGGACGGTGTTCCCGAGCACCGACGCGTGCCCGTTTTGTGGAAAGTTTAACACCGCTCGAATTTCACGAACGCATGCCGGAGTGCGTTAGGGCGCATATGAGGTCCATTGGGGGTGTTTGGGACGTGTTTCGCTCCGGTGCCGTGTTTTCGTTCGGACGGTGTTCCGAGCACCCGACGTGCCCGTTTTGTGGAAAGTTTAACACCAGCTCGGAATTTCACGAAACGCATTCCGGAGTGCGTTAGGGCGCATATGAGGTCCATTGGGGGTGTTTGGGACGCGTTTCGCTCCGGTGCCGCGTTTTCGTTCGCACAAGGTTCGGAGCACCCGACGTGCCCGTTTTGTGGAAACTTTAACACCGGCTCGGAATTTCACGAAACACATGCCGGAGTGCCTTAGGGCGCATATGAGGTCCATTGGGGGTGTTTGGGACGCGTTTCGCCCCGGTGCCGCGTTTTCCTTCGGACTGGGTTCGGAGCACCCGACGTGCCCGTTTTGTGGAAAGTTTAACACCGGCTCGGAAGTTCACGAAACGCATGCCGGAGTGCGTTAGTGCGCATGCGAGGTCCATTGGAGGTGTTTGGGACGCGTTTCCCTCCGGTGCCGTGTTTTCGTTCGGACGGTGTTCGAGCACCCGACGTGCCCGTTTTGTGGAAAGTTTAACACCGGCTCGGAATTTCACGAAACACATGCCGGAGTGCGTTAGGGCGCATATGAGGTCCATTGGGGGTGTTTGGGACGCGTTTCGCTCTGGAGCCGCGTTTTCGTTCGAACGGTGTTCCGAGCACCCGACGTGCCCGTTTTGTGGAAAGTTTAACACGGGTTCGGAATTTCACGAAACACATGCCGGAGTGCGTTAGGGCGCATATGAGGTCCATTGGGGTGTTTGGGACGCGTTTCGCTCCAGAGCCGCGTTTTCGTTCGGACGGTGTTCCGAGCACCCGACGTGCCCGTTTTGTGGAAAGTTTAACACCGGCTCGGAATTTCACGAAACGCATGCCGGAGTGCGTTAGGGCGCATATGAGGTCCATTGCGGGTGTTTGGCACGTGTTTCGCTCCGGTGCCGCGTTTTCGTTCGGACGGTGTTTCGAGCACCCGACGTGCCCGTTTTGTGGAATGTTTAACACCGGCTCGGAATTTCATGAAACGCATGCTGGAGTGCGTTAGGGTGTATATGAGGTCTATTGGGGGTGTTTGGGAGGCGTTTCGCTCCGGTGCCGCGTTTTCGTTCGCACATGGTTCGGAGCATCCGACGTGCCCGTTTTGTGGAAATTTAACACCGGCTCGGAATTTCACGAAACGCATGCCGGAGTGCGTTAGGGCGCATATGAGGTCGATTGGGCGTGTTTGGGACGCGTTCGCTCGGTGCGCTTTTCGTTCGGACGGTGTTCGAGCACCCGGCGTGCCCGTTTTGTGAAAAGTTTAACACCGCTCGAATTTCACGAACGCATGCGAGTGCGTTAGGCGCATATGAGGTCCATTGGGTTTGTTTGGGGCGCGTTTCGCTCGGCGCGTTCCGTTCGGCGGTGTTGGAGCACCCGCGTGCCGTATTTTGGAAAGTTTAACACCGGCTCGGAATTTCACGAAACACATGCCGGAGTGCCTTAAGGCGCATATGAGGTCCATTGGGGGTGTTTGGGCCGCGTTTCGCTCCGGTGCCGCGTTTTCGTTCGAACAGTGTTCGGAGCACCCGACGTGCCCGTTTTGTGGAAAGTTTAACACCGCTCGAATTTAACGAACGCATGCCGGAGTGCGTTAGGGCGCATATGAGGTCCATTGGGGGTGTTTGGGACGCGTTTCGCTCCGGTGCCGTGTTTTCGTTCGGACGGTGTTCCGAGCACCCGACGTGCCCGTTCTGTGGAAAGTTTAACACCAGCTCGGAATTTCACGAAACGCATGCCGGAGTGCGTTAGGGCGCATATGAGGTCCATTGGGGTTGTTTGGGACGCGTTTCGCTCCGGTGCCGCGTTTTCGTTCGCACGGGGTTCGGAGCACCCGACGTGCCCGTACTGTGGAAAGTTTAACACCGGCTCGGAATTTCACGAAACATATGTCGGAGTGCGTTAGGGCGCATATGAGTTTCATTAGGGGTGTTTGGGACGCGTTTCGTTCCGGTGCTGCGTTTTCGTTCACACGGTGTTCGGAGCACCCGATGTGCCCGTTTTGTGGAAAGTTTAACACCAGCTCAGGAGATCACGAAACGCATGCCGGAGTGCGTTAGGGCGCATATGAGGTCCATTGGGCGTGTTTGGGATGCGTTTCGCTCCGGTGCCGCGTTTTCGTATGCACGAAATTCAGAGCACCCGACGCGCCGGTGTCGCAATTTTCGGTTTATTGGACTATAGGACAGAAATAAATCAATCTAAAAGTAAAGGGATAAGATCCTACCGAGTAAAGTGCGCTCTGATACCAGATGATACGGGGTCGCCCGATCTTTTCGTCGTAGGATGGATACTCGCGGGAATCTTGATGAATCGTAGCTATCCTCCAATGCCAATGCAAGGGATGAACACTCTTTAATCCGCCAAAACACACTCGCGTCGATTTCGCCGACCACCAAGCGAAGATCTATCGTGCACCCAATTCCCAGCGGAAAGGCTGAACGATCTTGATTGAAGAACGCTCCTAATTCCCTCACGGAATTTCAGCAGCAATGATAAACTCGAACAAACTTTAGTAGATTGATTATTCTCAAAGGTGGTCTAAGCCCTTAGGCTGCTAATACATGGCCAATATAGGACCTTGGGACGTTCATAGAGTCCACAAACCTAGTACAACTCAACCCTATATGGTTTTAGATACGAACTCTCTCAAAAAGGAAACTAGATTTTACAGCTGTCATATTATTTCGGTCATAACTTTTGATTCGAAATGAATTTGATGCTGGGGCTAGATCCATTGCGTATCTCTTGAAATTATCTTTCCAACGAGTACAAGAACGCCTGAATCGGACTCCGTTTGTGAAAGTTATGATCTTTTTAGTGACTGCCTGTCAGGCTGTCCCGAACCGACTCCGAATTGAATTCTGAGTTGAATCCGAGTTTGAATCCAATTGGGCTTGTGGGAGGTACGAATTTGGCTGAATAATCTTGTCCAAAACTTGTAGTTTAAGTCCTTGGGCTCCTCCCTTTAGCTCTCCCAAGTCTTCACAGGAGTCATACCTAAGAATACATAAAATACTAGCATGAAGTAGTATCCCAAGTTCATTATCAATTAAAGGAAACTCTTTAAGAAACAAAAGCACCTGTTTGTTTAAAAGCTTGGCTCTTGCCCTCGTCATTGGGCCCACAGGTTCTTGGACATTCTCATGCATGCTTGGAGTGGAAGATGTGTATGTAATAGGGATGTCCTCATCATTCTCCCCCTCTTGAAAAGGAGTCGTCCTCGACTCTATGTCTTCTTGCCCAAAGAATGGTGATAAATCAGCAACATTAAAGGTAGTGCTCACCTCATAGTCATCTCCTGGAAGCTCTATCTTGTATGCATTATCATTGATCTTTGCAAGTACTTTAAAAGGACCATCACCACGGGGCATTAATTTGGATTTTCGCTTCTCCGGGAAGCGGTCTTTGCGAAGGTGGACCCACACTAAGTCACCTGGTTCAAAAAGCATTTTCTTGCGAGATTTGTTAGCCTTAGAAGCATAAGCACGTATCTTCTTTTCAATGACCTCTTTAGTCTTTTCATGGAGCTTTTACACAAAAATCAGCACGCTTCGAAGCCTCCATATTAGTACGTTCTTGTAAGGGAAGTGGCATTAAATCAAGTGGCGTGATTGGTTTGAAACTATACACCACCTCAAATGGGCATAGTTGAGTTGTAGAATGCACTGCCCTATTATATGCAAATTCAACATGTGGTAGACAATCTTCCCACTCTTTCAAATTCTTTTTGATCATTGTCCGCAGCAGCATTGAAAGTGTACGATTCACCACCTCCGTTTGTCCATCTGTTTGTGGGTGGCAGGTAGTTGAAAACAACAACTTTGTTCCAAGCTTGGCCCACAAAGTCTTCCAAAAGTAGCTCATGAACTTGACATCGTGATCTGAAACAATAGTCCTGGGCATACCATGCAATCTCACAATCTCCTTGAAAAATAGGTCAGCTACATGCGACGCATCATCGCTCTTATGACAGGGAATAAAATGTGCCATTTTAGAAAACCTATCCACAACAACAAAAACAGAATCCCTCCCTCTCTTAGTTCTAGGCAATCCCAACACAAAATCCATACTAATGTCTTCCCAAGGAGCACTAGGAACTGGAAGTGGAGTATACAAACCATGTAGATTGAGTTTCGACTTTGCCTTATGGCACGTGATGCATCGTTGAACATACCTCTCAACATCTCACCTCAACTTCGGCCAATAGAAGTGATCGCTTAACATCATGTACGTCTTCTCTCTTCCAAAATGTCCCATAAGTCCTCCTGCATGAGACTCCTGCAATAGTAGCAAACGCACGGACGATTCTGGAACGCATAGCTTGTTTATGCGAAAGAGAAAACCATCATGAACATGAAACTTATCACACCCTTTGCCATCTTTACAATTATAATACGGTGTTGAAAAGTCATGATCGGAAGCATATAACTTTTTCAAGCTTTCTAATTCTGGAACTTTTACTTCCAATTGAGTGAAAAGCACATGTTTTCTAGACAATGCATCAGCTACCACATTTTCTTTACCTTTCTTGTATTTGACAATGTAAGGAAAAGTTTCAATGAATTCTACCCACTTAGCATGTCTACGATTCAATTTTGCTTGGCCCTTCAAATATTTCAAAGCTTCATGATCAGAATATATGATAAATTCCTTAGGTCAAAGATAATGTTGCCAAATTTCTAACACACGCACAAGAGCATATAATTCTTTATCATAAACTGGATAATTCAATTGTGCACCATGAAGTTTCTCACTGAAATATGCGACAGGTTTTCTTTCTTGCATCAAAACACCACCAATACCTATTCCACTAGCATCACATTCAATCTCAAAGGTTTTGGTGAAATCAGGTAAAACAAGCAATGGTGCTTCAATCAAACATTTCTTCAACTCAGCAAAAGCTTTGTCTTGTTTTTCTCCCCACTCAAAAGTGACTCCCTTTTTAGTTAATTCATTTAATGGGGCAGCAATGGTGCTAAAGTCTTTCACAAATCGTCGATAAAAGCTAGCAGGTCCATGGAAGCTACGAATTTGACTAACATTCACAGGTGTAGGCCAATTTCGAATAGTTTCAATTTTAGATTTATCTACTTTAATGCCATGAGCTGAAACAACATAGCCTAGGAACACAACCTTACTAGTGCAAAAGGTACACTTCTCAAGATTAGCATACAATTGTTCTCGCCTAAGCACCTCTAACACTTGTTTGATGTGTTCAACATGATCATCCAAAGAGCGGCTATATATCAAGATATCATCAAAATAAACTACCACAAATTTTCCAATAAAATGTCTTAAAACATGGTTCATTAGGCGCATGAAAGTACTAGGAGCATTGGATAACCCAAAAGGCATCACTAACCATTCATACAAGCCAAACTTCGTTTTAAAAGCAGTTTTCCATTCATTTCCCTGTTTCATTCTTATTTGATGGTATCCACTACGCAAGTCAATCTTAGAAAAAATAGTAGAACCACTTAATTCATCAAGCATATCATCTAGTCTAGGAATAGGATGACGATAGCGAGCAGATTATGTTGTTTATAGCTCTACGATCTCGCACATTCGCGGTACCATCTTTCTTAGGAACAAGAATAACAGGAACGGCACAAGGGCTAAGACTCTCACGTACGTACCCTTTGTCCAAAAGTGCTTGCACTTGCTGCTGAATCTCCTTTGTCTCCTCGGGGTTGGTGCGGTAGGGCAGACGGTTTGGAAGAGGCCCCAAGTCAATCTGATGCTCAATACCTCGAATGGGTGGTAGTCCAGCGGGTACATCCTCCGGAAACACGTCGCCATAAGCCTACAAAACTTGGGAGACAACACTAGTAAGAGAGGTTAAGTCATTAGTAGTCATCAAAGCTTCTTTATATAGCAACACAAAGTGAAACATAGTGGGGTCTTCCCTCATCTCCCTCAACTCAGATTTTGTTGCCATCATCACTAACTTTTTCTCTCCCTCAATATTAGCTTTCCCACTCAATTTTAATTTTTCTCTCGCGCTCGCCTTATGTGGAATTTCATTCTTTTGTTCCTTCCCTCTCTCACCCCCTATTTGCACTTCTTTCTTTTGAGCATTTTCAATGACAATTTGAGAAGGGGTCATAGGCCGTAATATTATTTCTTTGCTATTCCACATGAATTTATATTGATTTGTTCTATTATCATGAATCATAGACCTATCATATTGCCATGGCCTCCCCAAAAGTAAATGACAAACATCCATAGAGACCACATCACACTCTACTGTATCTTGGTAATTTCCAATCTGAAAGCTAACATCAACAGTGTATCCAACATTCATAGAATCATCATTATTCAACCATTGAATTTGATATGGATGTGGATGTTTCTTATATTTCAATCCAAGTTTGTTGCAAAGTTCTTTACTAGCTAGGTTATGACAACTACCTCCATCAATAATAACCTTGCAACACTTACCATCTTTGCTTACCTGAGCTCTTGTTTGGAAGAGGTTGCAGCGCTGTTCATGGTTGGATTTGGCTTGAACACTCAATACCGAAGGAGTGCACACAAGGATAGGACCGGACTCGGGGTCACAATACCCATCCCCAAGCGTGTCCTCGCCTCTTTCTCCCCTATGGCCATCCTCATTTGCCTCGAAATCAGCTAGGCACTCTCCATCTTCATCACTAGTAGAATCATAATCTCCATTCTCAGTTATTAACATTACCTTGTTATTTGGACAATCCTTTTGCATATGTCTGCGACCAAGACACTTGAAGCATTGGATGGAGCTACTCTTGGCCGTAGAACCAATAGAAGATGATGAAGAAGGGTTTGGTCCTTTCTTTGAGAAAGAAGGAGTGGCATTCTTCGTACTTGGGGCAGCACGTGTACTAGGAGCAAAACTTCCACTAAAGGGATTAGTTTTAAATGAATTGGAATGAGATGTGGATTTACCTCCTGTAGGTGCTGTTCGAGGTATGAAGGATGATATTCTTGTTGCCCGCATGTCTTGTTGCACTTGTCTTTCAGCCTTAGTTGCTTGATGTACCAACTACACCATGTTGTTGTAAGGCTGAAATTCAGTGATACGCTTGATAGGAGGGTGTAAACCAGTAAGAAATCGTGCCATTGTTTGCTCTTCTTGCTCATAAACATTAGCTCGAATCATGGCCATTTCCATCTCTTTATAGTATTCCTCTACCGTGAAGGTGCCTTGCTTCATCTGCTGTAATTTGTCAAATAAATCACGTTTATAATGTTTAGGAACAAACCTTGCTCTCATGTGGTACTTTATCTCCTCCCATGTAGTAATGGGTGGTTCATTGTTCTCTCTCCTTTGATTTTGCACTTGTTCCCACCAAATCAACGCATAATCAACGAATTCAAGTGCCGCCATGTGAATTTTCTTCTCCTCAGAATAATTGTGCAAACGGAACACGTTGTCCACCTTGAGCTCCCAAGTGAGGTATTCTTCGGGCTCATGTGTACCTGAGAATGATGGCATTGTAAATTTAAGCTTACCAAATTTCTCCTCATTTGGTCGTTCATCGCCGTAACGATTACGACGGTGGTAGCCATCGTCGTAGTGCAGAAAGTCGTCGTCGTCGAAGTGTGTTGCTCTCCCACCACGGCCTCCATGTCCATGGCCCCTCCCTGGACCATGGAAGCCACCCCCTTCACCTCTCCCAGGTAGGAGTGGGCGAATGGTATTTGCCATCACGCGATCTCGCCTTTGTTGAGCCTCTTGGCCACCTCGAGGAGCGGTTGCTCTCTCATCTCGTGGAGGAATGGCTCCCCCACAATGAACGCTTCCCTCCTCTTGTTGTGGACAAAGCGTGCGCACAATATCATTAACAATGTTTGTACGTAGTACAATCATTTGCTGGTTCATCTCAATGCGCATATCTTGCACAGAGTTGTTGATCTGCTCCTTGAATTGCCCTTCCAAGATGTCAGTTGTGGCGGCGATCTCATTGCGCAAAGTTTCCCTCAAGGCTTGGAAGTGGAGTCGAGTCACCAAAACATTCAGATCATGCTCCTCGTCCATATTATCATCTCCAGCTGACATGGTTAAATTGTGCAAAAAAACACGAAGCAACACCAAGATATGTGTGATATGTGGAATTCACTCAATCTCACTCTTTCCTCTCCCAAGTAAAGTTCTTACCTTTCCGAAGTGAATTGAGGCCAAAAAGAAACTTACACTTGGTGGTGGCTACAATAGCAAGTGATGATCAAGCGGATTTAAAAGTGACTCACAATTGCACGACAAAGGATATTTTGTGGAGTTTGGTTAGAAAGTATTTATCCTACACAATCTGAATTTCACGATATTGTAAAATTAAGTAATAATCCAAGCTAGAAAGTATTGCCTATGTGCCGATCCAAATGATATAAGTGAAGTATATGAACGCACACGCAATGATCAATGTGACTCAATGCAAACAAAAGGAATGAGCTAACGGAAACAATCGGGAATATTAGCTCGTTTTGCACTAAGTACTAGGAGAGACGCTAGCCAATTGCAATAATATGAATTTGAGGGCACAAGATTGTCCAAAGATATTAAATACACAATCTGAATTTATGGACTAAGATTAACTCACCCAAATTCGGCCAATGCTTTCTTTTCTTTCTTTCTTTCTTTCTTTTTTTTGCTCAAGCCGTGGTTCTTTTTTTTCAATCGGCTGCCTTCTCTCTTTTTTTTGCTCTTTTTTTTATACTCAAGGCCGAACTAGGTTTAATTGCTCGTAGATTCTACGCAAGTCTAAAGTTGTTCAGCAATATGTAGATAATTCTAGAACAGCCCTAAAGCAATTATCAAAGACTAGTTTCAAGGTTCAAAGGATTTAAGGGAAGATCTTAACAAATGCTTAGAATTCAAACCGCAACAAATTTCAGACGGTCTGAATGTGTCCAACTAAATTTCTTGTGGCAGCTAGGGTTTCTTGTGGCCAAATCAAACAAGAAAAGGAAACCCAGATAATTTCAGATGTGATATTCTTTCAAGATGCGCAGAGATCTTATGTGGACAGCAAGAACAAGATTTCAAAAAGTAAATTGAATCTACTTTTTTTTGGATGCTAACTGAAAGATCAACTAGCGGATTTTCAAGGGTTCAAAATAACAACGATTAAGTAACGCAAAAGGACACTAAGATCAGCACGTAAACAAAATTTCTAATGGATCAAAACTTAATAAAACTCACGAAAATAACAGATGCGAAACTAGGGTTTAGATTTTTTTGTTGCAATTTTCGGTTTATTGGACTATAGGACAGAAATAAATCAATCTAAAAGTAAAGGGATAAGATCCTACCGAGTAAACCGCGCTCTGATACCAGATGATACGGGAGTCTTGATGAATCGTAGCTATCCTCCAATGCCAATGTAAGGGACGAACACTCTTTAATCCGCCAAAACACACTCGCGTCGATTTCGCCGACCACCAAGCGAAGATCTATCGTGCACCCAATTACCAGCGGAAAGGCTGAACGATCTTGATTGAATAACACTCCTAATTCTCTCACGGAATTTCAGCAGCAATGATAAACTCGAACAAACTTTAGTAAATTGATTATTCTCAAAGGTGGTCTGAGCCCTTAGGTTGCCAATACATGGCCTATATAGGATCTTGGGACATCCATAGAGTCCACAAATCTAGTACAACTCAACCCTATATTGTTTTATATATGAACTCTCTCAAAAAGGAAACTAGATTTTACAGTCGTTACATTGTTTCGGTCATAACTTTTGATCCGAGACAAATTTGATGCTGGGGCTAGATCCATTGCGTAGCCCTTGAAATTATCTTTCCAACGAGTACAAGAACGCCTGAATCGGACTCCGTTTGTGAAAGTTATGACCTTTTTAGTGACTGCCTGTCAGGCTGTCCCGAACCGAGTCCGAATTGAATTCTGAGTTGAATCCGAGTTTGAATCCAATTGGGCTTGTGGGAGGTACAAATTTGGCTGAATAATCTTATCCAAAACTTGTAGTTTAAGTCCTTGGGCTCCTCCCTTTAGCTCTCCCAAGTCTTCACAGGAGTCATACCTAAGAATACATAAAATACTAGTATGAGGTAGTATCCCAAGTTCATTATCAATTAAAGGAAACTCTTTAAGAAACAAAAGCACCTGTTTGTTTAAAAGCTTGGCTCTTGCCCTCGCCATTGGGCCCACAGGTTCTTGGACATTCTCATGCATGCTTGGAGTGGAAGATGTGTATGTAATAGGGATGTCCTCATCACAAAGTATAACACCGGCTCAGAAGTTCACGAAACGCATGCCGGCACGCGTTAGGGCGCGTATGTGGTCCATTGGGGGTGTTTGGGACGCGTTTTGCTCCGATGCTGCGTTTTCGTACGCACGGAGTTCAGAGCACCCGACGCGCCCGTTTTGGAGCAATGTTAAACACCGGCTCGGAAGTTCACGAAACGCATGCCGGCAGGCATTAGGGTGCGTATGAGGTCCATTGGGGGTGTTTGGGACGCGTTTTGCTCCGGTGCCGCGTTTTCGTACGCACGGAGTTCAGAGGACCCGACGCGCCCGTTTTGGAGCAAAGTTAAACACCGGCTCGGAAGTTCATGAAACGTATGCCGCCACGCGTTAGGGCGCGTATGAGGTCCATTGGCGGTGTTTGGGATGCGTTTTGCTCCGGTGCCGTGTTTTCGTACGCACGGAGTTCAGAGCACCCGACGCGCCCGTTTTGGAGCAAAGTTTAACACCGGCTCGGAAGTTCACAAAACGCATGTCGGCACGCGTTAGGGCGCGTATGAGGTCCATTGGGGGTGTTTGAGACGCGTTTTGCTCCGGTGCCGTGCTTTCGTACGCACGAAGTTCAGAGCACCCGATGGGCCCGTTTTGGAGGAAAGTTTAACACCGACTCGGAAGTTCACGAAATGCATGCCGACACGCGTTAGGGTACGTATGAGGTCCATTAGGGGTGTTTGGGACACGTTTTGCTCCGGTGCCACATTTTCGTATGCACGGAGTTCAGAGCACCCGACTCGCCTATTTTGGTGGAAAGTTTAACACCGGCTCGGAAGTTCACAAAACGCATGCCGGCACACGTTAGGACGCGTATGAGGTCCATTGGGGGTGTTTCGGACGTGTTTTACTCCGGTGCCGCGTTTTCGTACGCACGGAGTTCAGAGCACCCGACGCGCCTGTTTTGGTGGAAAGTTGAACACCGGCTCGGAAGTTCACGAAACGCATGGCGGCACGCGTTAGGGCGCGTATGAGGTCCATTGGGGGTGTTTGGGATGCGATTTGCTCCGGTGCCGCGTTTTCGTACGCACGGAGTTAAGAGCACCCGACGCGCCCGTTTTGGTGGAAAGTTTAACACCGGCTCGGAAATTCACGAAACGCATGCCGGCACACGTTAAGGCACGTATGATGAGGACAAGGCCCCGGTGGTTACAACCAAATTAGCAATGGTTGCTGTTCGAAATACAACTGTTCCTACGCATCACTTAAATTATCAGCTATACGAGGAGGATTCATCAATACTACGAGCTCGTAGTTAGGATCTACCAAAAGAGAGGCCAACTAACATGTCAAGAACATATCGACGTCTCCCCCAACTCTTCCTTGTGGTCACCACGTCACTTTTGGACCAATTCAAGCAAGAGTTCAAGTGGGACACGTTTTGGAATCCAATTCGGTCTCCAGATCAGTTCGATTCAGCCTGATAGGTCCAACTTCAAATAAGCATAACTTTTACAAACGGAGTCCATTTGAGGTCCATGAGTACTTGATGGAAAGTTTTTCTCGTCCTCTTTCTGACGGATCCAGCCTTGCCTTAAAATTCCTTCTGTACGGCCTGCAATCGTCAAAAAAAGTTACTACACCACCTGTTTAGGCCAAATCGGGCCTTGTAATACATGGGCCAAAGAGGAAGATGCTACCCCCATAATTTATGAGCGTGCTACTGTTCATGTGAACAGTAAAATTGTACCACCCCTTGTTTTCTTAGTTTTGTGTGGCTTCCACTCCCCTATTTAAGGAGGCCGCACTCCTCTAGTTTTTTTGGATTTCGTTTATGTTTAGTTTGCCTATGTTGCAACTTGTATCTTCAGTTGTGTCGGACGACCACCTGTCAAGTTCCTTATTCGGAATCCCACCATATTGAGTATTTCAATCATATTTGCAATTTGAGATTGCTTGTTATCTTGTTCTTGCGTGTTCTTCGGTTGTATGCAGGAATAGACCTTCGTGGTCAGGTTAACCGCGTTCTTGGCACAGTTGATAATGATTCGGAGTGTGGTTTAGCGATTGCTTGGCGTTCTGGTCGTGACCGATTAGTAGCCGCATCGTCAAAGTCGTTCTCCTCCAAATCAAAATTATCATCCTATCGGAAGATCGGGACCCCGTCGCCTCATCAAGTGGAAGTTATCATCCTATCGGAAGATCAGGACTCTGTCGCCTCATCACATAGTTAGGGAGAGAGGAGGTAGTGCTTGTCAGTGGGGGTTACAAGTGATATGTTTGACAAATATATTCATTTTTGGCTCCATCCTCATAAAGATATTGTGAACACTACAATGGCGCACATCAACCCTCTGAATTCTACTAGTGAAGGACTGACGTGTCAAGAATGCCTTTAATTATTATATATCAAGCAATTTATATTTCTACAATTTATTATTATTAGCCATTTGATTTATGTTTTTTTAATACTTATACTAGACATTTGCATTAGAAAACCTATCACTCCTCATAGACATTTGTATAGATTTATCTTGAAATGTACTTTCATAATATTATAATTTTATTGAATTTTATACTTATATTAGAATATAAATTAGTGGTCAAAGTTACATTTTGGGAACCGTATCGATATCCAAAATGACATGCATTTGTAACTAGAAAGAAAGAGAGAGAGAGAGAGAGTATATTTTGAGAGTTACATCTTAAAACATTTTGATCCTCATCACAAATCCCGACCATATGTACTTATTAACATCCACCAAATCCACCAGCAACCTGGACAACAGTCTTTTAAAATTCGTAACTTCTGTTGTACTCATCCAATAATCATATTCGTAGGCTCTCTAAAATCCTTAACTATCTACATCTTTCATATAGAATAATCATCCAAATTATTTCATCTACTAATTTTAAACTATAGATTAATATATACTACTAGAAGACAATAAATTTTCCAAACGGCAGACTTACAAAATTCATAACTCGAAATCTATTTATCCAATCAACATAAATAAATATTATATAGAAAGTAATCGAATTTCTCTACAATTATCAAGTAGATGACATTTCTAAATTACTCCTATACTACCCAAAATTACATAAGAACAATATAGCAGATTAGCCAATCTACTAGTTTTTTCCCTAACGAACACTTTACTTTGCCTCTAATCTTGATTCTAATCTTTAATTAAATTAACAAACATAAGAAAACCAAATCGTTGCGCAAGCGAGAAACGGCAAAACCAAATCGTTGCCCGGCCTGCTCGCTGCTGCCTTGCGCCAACAGCCAGCAGCTTCCCCAATTTTGAGCACGACAGACATCAAGATTCCTATCCTCCCTCCTCCCCCCAAATCCCCAATCCCAAACCTCTCTCGTCCTCTTCCTTGAACTCTTCTCCATATCTCGTCGCGACGGCGGCGGCTATTGCTTCGCCGTTTGTCTCAAATTCTCACGCCAACATCATTTAACCCTCGAAGCGAAGGAATTCTTCTTTCGTAGGCGTCGTCGTCGTCCTCCGCTCTGCCGGACTGGCGTGGAGTGGAGACCCATCCGGACTTGGATTGATCTCTTCTTTCGGTGGTAAGGAAGCCCTAGCTTGCTTGGATTGTTGTTCTAAGAGTGAGCTTTGTCCTGGAGATCTTTTCTTTGCTGTGAGAAATCTCATCCAAATCTTCCTTTCTGCGATGGATAGTCCAGTCCATGGAGTTTGTGGCGGATTTGTTTGCTGCGTTGTGGAGCACCAGTAGCAGTTTGTTTTTCCATATTTTGGGGGGTTCAACTGAATCCTCATGTCCCACGTTAGGTCCGCCCCTGGCTTCAGTTATGCTCAATCCTCTCCTCCACCGCTGTTTCAACAACCGTGCCATTCGATTATCAGCAGCAGCAATTCATGTGGCTGCGGCAAACCTTGGCACATCTGCAGCAAGCAACAGCTCAAGTAACCAGCAAGGCAGCGACATCGACAGTGCACTAAAAGTTTTGGACCTTGTACCAAGGAAGGCTGACAATAACAAAGAGGAAGAAGGCCCGTGCCATCGCCGCCTTATCAATGACTGCATGCATGACATCTTGGGAGTTAGATCAAATCATGCTGTGCGCAAGGGATTTGCAATCTCTATTAGCTCCATCAGTAATGCAGGACAAACTAAACTTGGTAACAATGTTTCAGATAGTATCTCAGCTTGCCCTTCCATGACTAGACTCACAAAGGAGAACATGTTTATGCTAATAGTGGACTTGCACAGGAGTGGGGGTGCCAGTGCAGATAAATCTATTTTGGCATCTGCGCTGAGTTCTTGTGCTGATAGGCAAACTCTTAGCAGAGGCACACAACTTCATGCTCTATTGCTCAAACTCGGGTATGACTTGTCTATCCTTGTTGGTAGCTCACTGATCAGTTTATATTCAAGATGCGGCCAGTTGGAAGATGCTCATCGGGTTTTTCAGAGCATGCCAACCAAAAATACTGTGTCATGGACAGCACTGATTTCTGGTTATGCACAGAATAATCAGGTTGAGCCATGCCTCCATGTATTTCAGTTGATGAGGCAGTCAGTGTGCAAGCCGAACGACATCACCTTTGCCACTCTCTTCAGCGTGTGCAATAACCACGCATTTTATGCACTTGGTAGAAGTGTTCATGGTTTAGAAATGAGAATGGGTTTTGATTCGTGTCTGCATGTCTCCAATGCACTGATATCAATGTATGCGAAGTGTGGGAATATAGATGAAGCCCGATCCATATTTGAGAGCATTGCCTGCAAAGACCTGGTTTCTTGGAACTCCATGATCTCTGGATATTCACAATATGGCCTTGCTGAGCATTGCCTAGACTTGCTGAAAGAAATGGAGGAGGAGCATGTAGTACCAGACGCAATCTCCTTCCTTGGGGTCCTTTCTTCATGTCGGCACGCATGCCTCGTAGAGGAAGGCCGACACTGCTTCAAGACAATGATCCGACGTGGAGTGGAACCCAAGATAGATCACTACTCGTGTATGGTCGACCTGCTCGGCCGTGCAGGATTGCTTGATGAGGCGTGGGATTTGATACAGACAATGTCCACCCCTCCAAATGCCGTCATATGGGGCTCTCTACTGGCTGCCTGTAGAGTTCAAGGAAACATTCTGATCGGCATCCATGCTGCAGAGCACCGTCTTAAGCTGGAACCAGGTTGTGGTGCAACTCATGTACAGCTAGCAAATCTGTACGCCAGCATTGGCTGCTGGAGCGATGTGGCCAGAGTGAGGAAGGTGATGAAGGAAAGAGGGCTGAAGACGAACACCGGGTGCAGCTGGATAGAAGTTGGCAGTAAGGTTTATACTTTCACGGCAGAGAACAGATCAGAGAGCCACCAGGTAAACAATGCCCTGGCTATTCTTGATTGCTTGCAATCTCATATGGAATGCAAGTATGATATGCTGATAGAAGGTATGGATTGTGATGACCCTGAACAGGTCAAGATAAGTATGAACCCGAATAGATCTGAAAGATCACATCTTTCCCCATTTAATTTTATATGAAGGGTCGTTCTATAGAAAATCACAAGCGTTGCTCACACCTCAACGATTTGGAAGAATATCATCGATGCAAGTATAGCACCTAACCTTGTTTTCCCGTCAAGCGAGATCTGATTTGCTCAGTCTCAGTGTACTGTTTGCTTGAATGAGAGCTTATAGGCATGTTTGACACTGGATACCACCAACACATCGCATGGAAGAAGTAATGTCAATGTGAAGCCTCCGTGGAGAAACTGGTTGCACTCTTGTGTACTGTCGATTGTTTTCAGTGGAATGATGGCCTGCTGGTTAGATGAAAAAGAAAGGTAGGTAGAAAATTGGCTGGAGATGAGTGGCAAAGTAAGCATCTGTTGTGTCTAGCTGGTTTGGATACTCGGCTCTCACCTGAGAGTCCTGGCAACAGAACATAATCCTTTTTTTTCCTGCCCTCATCTTTTTGCATGCAGCGCAAGTGATCTGAATAATGGAAATGGCCCTCTCTTTCCCTTTTGCAGCAGTTGGTTGCTTTTTTTTTTTTTTTTTGCTTTTGAGATGGAAAGCTAATTCCCATTAAACATGGGCCACCTCAGAGTCAGTGGTCACCAATGAGTTTACACAACTAGGGACTTGATCCATCCACAACATGACGGCACCAGGGTCCATACAAGCACCATAGCTAGCAAGCTCATGGGCAACACTGTTACACACACGAGGGCAATAAACCACACGAAACTCCAAAAAACACGTGAGAACAAGGAACTTCACCTCACAGAACTAGCACGTGGTTGCTCCACAATTTGTTATTGATCAGTGCTGTTATGAGTTATTTTTACACCTTATACATTGTCATTGGTAATTTGTTTAGAATTAAATTATGTGCAATGCTACAATTCTTAAATGTTACTGCAGCAAGTTACAAGTTGAAGACTTCCAACTCTGTTAGGAAATTCTAGGATTTTGAGGGCAGTTGAATTGAGTTTTAGATTTTAAATTTATTGGTAGTTAGTAGTTACGCTAAATACATTGCACGATGTATCTTCCTATGTTGCCTTTATGAACACCTTTTTAGTTGGTATGAATATTTGCTTATTGATAACTCCGAAGGAGATTGAACAACATTATTCTGATTCCTTGATAGTCAGACTTACTTCCTGGACAATACAAGTGCGATATTGGCACCTCTCTGTGCTGGCAATGTCATATTTAGGCAGCGTTGCAACAGAGACTTATCAGTATTCCTCAATGCTCAACACAAAATCAAAATTTTCAATTCCTTAGAGGTACTGACAGCAGAGAAATTTTCAGAAAAATCTTGGACACAGTTCTTCAGATTTCATATTTCTCTGTTCCATTTGCTAATTTTTCTCAGTACTGCCCAGCGAGAAAAAAGCCAATGAACGTAATTCATCATGCTGGAGGAATGTTTAGACTGGGGAGGTAAAATTCTCATGGCTTTTTCTTGAGACAAGATATCTCTAGCGTAAAATAAAAATGTTTATGCAATGGCAACAAAAGAAAAATCCATCTCCAGCTGGTTGTATGCCATTCCTTCTTATTTGTCATTTAGATCCTGTGGTGCTCTAACATATTTTTTTCTTTTTCTCCATTTCCAGTTCATATGCTCGATGCTGGCATACATATTGTTCACCTCCTTCGCACACTGCAAGCTCAACCATTTGCTTGATGGTTAAAGTACACAACTCTGTACTTTGCTTTATCTAAGCTTCCAGTACTGTATATAGTAACTTCAAACTTCAAGTCTGAACTCTTATTGATTTTCGTCACTTAAAATAATTTTCCGGAGTTATATGATAAGATGGATATGCTTGCAGCATTTGAGATTGTCTCTTAAGCTCTTCATATATGTCAGACAAAGTAGTGCAAAGTAGTTTGGCTGAGAAATTTATCAAGTTTTTTTTTGGTACAGAACAGTTAGTTTATCATGCTTATGTGTTGCCTGTTTAATCCGTACAGACGATTTTACAGTTCTTTATAGTTAGGGTTTTTAATATCAATTAGTCTGGTTCTCTATTCCTTTAGGTTTCTTTTATCTGTTCTATAAATCATTTACGTGAAGCTATACATGAGGGCATCATTATCAGATCACCACAAATTGTTTTATTTTCCAATAGATCAATAGTTCGTAAGTGCATTATTTCTTTTTTTACACAAAGTACTGCACTTATTTATATGGTTATGTGAAGACATTGTGAAGATGTGTTGCTGCATTATAGGTTATTTTGACAGTTATTTGTGACTAGTATAAAGATGGTTTGTACCCACTAGCCTAGATAGATCAAATCTGCTTTACTACCAGAGATAGTCACTATGTAAATGAGCTATGTGTGTTGTGAAGTTTTGCATAATAAGTGTAGTTACTTCTTTATCCATTTATTTGGTTGCTTGCAGCAGAATTGGTTGGTTGGTTGCGTTTGGTGATAAATTCCAATGAACCTTGGTACCACATCCTACTTGCCCTTGACAACAGTACCACCTTGAACGTTGATGAGACTGCGCTATAACCACCGACGACAAACTCAACAGCTGCGAGTAAAGAACACAGGGTATATAATTAAAGCATCGATTATTTGGAAGCTATAGTGTTTAAAATTAAATTATAGAGCAATGAAAAGAAATGGAATTATATTCCAGAAAACTTGCAGATTGACGAACATCAAATCGCATTTATTAAGGCAGAATTTCCCCTGCTTGGAACAATTTTGCGACCAACACAACATTGTAAATTCATGACAGTAGTAATCTAATTTTGATAAGAAATCATACAATATTCTATGGGAAAATGAAAGCTACCGGTCATTGAGAATCTTCTTTGTGCTCTACAGAAAACTGTGCTTTGCATGTTGTGTTGTTTGCCCTGTAATCGATCAACTGAGTTACTTCCCTTCTATGAGATATCACATCAGTGATGTTCTAATTCGAAGTTCTTGATTCACCATTTTCTCCCTACATACTATTTCAAACCTTTCTCATCCATGATCTTCTAGAATTATGTACAATCTGCAAATGCAGTTACCTTGAGCATTGGTTGGGAGCATCGTGATATTCAGACATGTAAAAAAAACTGAGAAGTATGGAACATGCTAATTGTATCCATGGGCAAAGAGTCTTGTTAATCAGCCCAAACTGTATGATACATCTTGTTACAAAAATTAGTTGAATACTCGTAGGAAAGATTAGTTGAATACTCGTGCTTTGCTACGAATAAAAAACATGTTACACTTGTACATCAAGCCATCATCATCGGGCTCAGCCTACTCCACACCAGTGATCAAAAACCCGAAACTAGAGGAAATCCCGTCGGGGGACCGGTAACGGTAATCGGTCAAAATTTGCATAGCAAAATTTGAATTTGGACTGTTTTGAAACTGATAACGGGAAAAACAGGATGGTCGTCCAAAAAACCAGAAAAAACCGCTAAAACCGGTTATGAGTAATTAACAATTGAAAATTCTTAATACATCATAGCAAAAGGCATCAAGTCAAGCATAGGAGGTTCTAATACATTGGATTAGTATTAAACAATGTAAACATCATTAGAGCATCTAAATTTTACGTTCAAAATTTTAAATTTGAATGTAAATAAATCGACCGGTAAATTATTTCCAGTGCTCACCGGTAAATCCGGTTATGGGTGGGATTTCTATCCCTGCTCCATTCCATCATCGGCTATGCCATTGCGCTTGCCTCAGCTCAACTTAGGGTAGCGTTATGCCTTTGTAGTTGTGCTCAGCTTACACTGTGCCGGCAGCTCCGCAACCAAGCCCGGTTGAGTTTCTTTGTGACCCGTATCATGTTTCATTTTTGTTAGAGATTTTTTAGGGAGGTGGTTAAGTTAATTTATTAGGGTAACATTGTTGTTGTGTTTAAGTTAGTTTGTTGTTTTCTGTTATAGATGTTTAAGGATGTGGGCCTACGTGTCGGCGACAAACTTCTGTGAGAGTGGGGAGGGAGAAAGGACTCACCATAACTCACCATAAGAGTCTTGTAAGTAGTAGAGATTAACCTGTACGCATGACTTTAATGGTAATCAATTAAAAGAAAAATAAAACAAGGGGGGCGCGACAATTGCACGCTTTACATGCCTATCAATTATTTTATTTGTCATCTACGCTAATGGTAATTCCCTAATTTGGCAAGCAGAGGCTACCAACGAAAATTAAATAGAAATTTCTTATGTTGTTTATGGCAAATTTGTTCAAACTTCATGCATGCAGTAGCTAAATACAGAAATTTCTTCTTTCTGCATATAATACATACCTCCAGTTCATGTGTAAAAGGGAAACTAACAATATGGAAATACACGATATTTCCTTAACAGGCTTTATTTTTTTAACGTGTGCAGATAAAGTACTTGATTAACTTCAGTGTTTTTTTTAACATTCAAACTACGCAGATTCACTCGCAAAGCCAAAAGTATCAAGGAAGCAATAATAATATTATAAATTGTAGCACCATTTTACATGTATTAGATATTACTTGTGGGGCACTATTCATACTTTTCTAAGAAAATTACGGAGCCAAGCTATTTACATCATTTAGCACTACACTTCATGCGAGCATCTTTTCTCAGGTGTTCTAGTCTTGGCCTCTTCGGTAATGGATTTGAGCAACATTGATCTGATGGACCATGGACACCGTAAGCTTGGTGGCTATCCCAGGGATCTAAAACCCGGTGGTTACCGGTCAGTAACTAGAAAAACCGATCGGTACCGATAGAGAAAATACCTATCAAAATTTTTTAAATATAAATCTAAATTTATGACTGTATAATACACTTTTTATATTGGTGGAGGTATTTTCTTTATAGTAGATTAACTATTGTATGAACTAAAAATACATGAATTATTATCCTACCATGTTCCCATATTTTGTAGGCAATGTATCCTAGCTATTACATGCTAGTTTGAATATCGCAAAAGAGCTTGGCCAGCATGTCCTGGAAAGCACCTTGGATGCTTGGACTTGGGACTGTTTTGCAGCAGTTGAGCACTAAAGAAAAGAGCAGCAGCAGCCACAGCAGCAGGGCGAGAAGAGATCAGTAGCCAGGGGATAAAAGAACAGCAGCAGCAGCACGGTAGGGAAGAAGAGTAGCAGCAGCAACTAAGTAGAAGAAGAGCAGTAGGCAGTAGCAGCTAGATCTCTGAGTTTGTGTCCATCTCTTTTACTCTTCTTCTTTTCCCTAAAATCAGTTATGTACATGGTCCAAAATATGTCAATCTCACCACATTTGATTATTTGGTCGTGCTGGTTGGAAAATTTTGGCACTCTGTTTTTTTTTATGGCTGGATAGCTGCTATTCTAGGAGGATTTGGGTGTCACTAATGTTAAAAGTCCTAGAGAAACATTGCATATATTAATATATTCTTTGTTCTATGGGCCTATCGGGTGGTAGTGTTGTAATGCATACTAGCAATGTAAGCGCGGCACCACGCCACGCTAGCTACCATATGAACCAAAGTAAAAGAGACGAAAATTTGCTACCATGTGAACCGAAGTAAAAGAGACGAAAATTCGTATAAGGGGATTATCTGAAAAAGCGAAGGCTCGAACATATTTCCAGAAAAACAAAGGGTCTTTTTCATAAAACCAAGGACCCTTGTGTATTTTCGTGAAAACCGCGAGGCGCTATTGAGAAAAAAGAGGGTCTCCATGAAAATACAGAGAACCTGTACACAATTTCGGAGAATTGGAGGGGGATTGTGGGGAAGAAATGACGTGCCAGGGGCCTCTCCGCAAAAACACAAGGACCCGTGCGTAATTTTAAAGAAACCGCGGGGCGTTATCTAGTAAAAGAAGAGCAGAGATGCTTTTTTTTTTGTGAAAAACTGAAGGCTTTTTCGAAAGAACCGATGATCTATATGTAATTACGGAAACTAGCATTAGCGCCCGCCCAGGCATCTCCGGCTTTGTTTTACTGATGATGTGCATTGCAAGAAATGCAGAATTCCAGAACAAATAATTGGCTAACTGTTCTGAGATATTGCGTGCTTTTTTTAAACACTCTAGGCTCTAGAGTGGTGCCATTGTGGCTCTAGAATCTCATTGCCATTGTAGTGCGCTTTATTTGGTTGCCTAAAGGATCATTTCTGGTTCTGGTTAATGGGTTAGCTGTTGTTCCAGGATACTTAGGATGGTTCTGATCTAGCTTGTAAAATAACTGGAAATGGTATTGTTTTTGCTGGCGCTTACGTGACGCTAAGTAGATGTTTGTAATATTACTATAGTTGGAATATTATTGCAATTCTGGTGCATTTGATCATTAGCCAGATCTTCCATTTGATCGATACACTACTATCCAGAAGACTATACTGGACGTCTTATCACATATGGTTTCTCAAAATTCGTCAGTGTTGTAATTATCATAGACGGTTTTACAAGTGTGACCGTCTTTGTTACTAGCTATGGCTAAAACCGTCTGTGATACATAATTATCATAGATGGTTCATACTAAAAACCGTTTATGTTGTTTGTAATTATCACAAACGGTTCTTAATAAAAACTGTCCGTGATACATAGCAGACGGTTCGTAAGACAGTTCGTAATAAAGACCGTTTGTGATATATAATAGACAGTTCGTAACAAAAACCATCTGTGATATTCTACATATTACAGATGATTATTTTTAAAAATCGTCTATTATATTTATCTTCTATATATATACAGGGGCGAAAACCTAACTCAGTGTACTCCTGCGCACACTTAGGTTTTCCAACAACCCGCATGCCTTTTCATCTCCCCCTTCTCCACCTCCTACACCGCCGCCTTCTCCTCGGCTCCCCATCATCGCTGCCTCCTCCTCAGCTCCCTGTCATGTGGCTCCTCCTCTCGCTCCCCATCGCCGTCACGTCCTCCTTGGCTCCTCTTCGGCTCCCCGTCGTGTGGCTTCTCCTCCTGGCTCCCCATCACTGTCTTTCAAGGTGTGCATTTCCATACTTATGTGAGTGCCATGATATGTATAAAAGGTTGATATGTGCATGAGTGTGATGCTACATTTTCATAGGTGATCCAATTTAATAAACTGCCATGTGGTAATTCATTTAAGATTCATTTGCTAACAAAAGGTAAGTAAAAATGGAATATTTGACATGCATATAGATACAACTTGAAAAATAAAATTCTACATAAATGTTACTACTTTTTCTAAACTAGAATAATAGGATTGGTCTAAACATTAGCATGAATAGAGTTTTCTTTATGTTAAGTATGTCCTTAAAGTTATTAAATTCTACATGATTGATTAATCAATTATACGTATAGAAGCGTACTAGTGTGATTCAATTTGCTATGCTCAGATTGTAGTATTAGTGCGTGTTTCAGTTAATGCAAATGTATATGCATGTATGCGTTATAGTTTCTAAGGAAAATGATGTTTGTTGAAAATAGAGTGCAACCAACATCGGAGATGGCATCCACATAGTCTTCGCTGAATGCGTCTAATGACTATCATAGAGGTCATTCGAGATCGGAGAACAGTTTCTCTTTTGACACTAAGGTAGTAAACGGTTTCTCTTTTGACATTGAGGTAGTAAACTACATAATATAAAATCACAAGTCACAACTTACTTGTTCTTACATGGATGATGCCCATATATTTCATGTTAACACTAACATAGTCTTGTATACCCCATAATTTAAATGAGCTAGAGACAAAGTCAAATCCCATATCACACTTGACAGCTAAAACTATGTCAGTCGGAGTAGTAGTTGTTTTAAAACACCATTCCAATGAGATCTTGTAGCAAGAATATATGACTAGATGAGAAAAAGAGAACCAATTGTCCACAAATTCTTTTAAAAAGTAGTCGGGCTGCTCATATTGGTATTTCTCAATAATTACAAGTGGAACATTAAAGCACTATACAGTGAGGCTTCAAATGGCATAAAGCAAATCACACACTTCAGTGTGTCAGGTTCTATGAAGTAGATCATGACTGCTATCTCTTCCTCCTAATCATGCTGTGTGTTGGGCTTGGTTGCTGTCTTAGGCATACTTTATCGCCTTCTTCATGATTATCCACTGGCTTCTTAGGAGTAGAGATGAAAAAAATGAGTGCGAAGAAGCTGATGGATAGTCATGAAGAAGGCGATGAATACGCCTAAGACAACAATCAAACCCAACACGCAGCATGATGAGGAATAAGAGACATCAGCCATGACCTACTTCATAGAATCTGACACACTAGAGTGTATGATTTACTTCATGTCCTTTGAAACTCAACTGTACAGTACTTTAATGTTTCTCTTGTAATTGTTGAGAAACATCAACATGAATAGGCTGACTACTTTTCAGAAGAATTTATGGACAATTGGTTCTCTTTTTCTTATCTTGGCATATATAGAAGCATACTACTACATGAAATATGGGATCTGACATAGTTTTAGTTGTAAAATACGATATGGGATCTGACTTTGTCTCTAGCTCATTTAAATTGTGGGGTGTGCAAGACTATGTTAGTGTCACCATAAAATATGGGGCATCGTCCATCTAAATTAAGAACAAGTTATGAATTGTGACTTTATGTTGTCTAGTGTACGACTTTACTCCTAACGACTGGGCATGACAATCAACTCAAGTACATTCAATCTTAACGAACTCTTCGATGTTTGAAGATGACTCATTACCTTCTTGATGATGGAGGTCATTGACCTGAAAGGAGAGTTCAACTCCGACGACAACAATTAATAGATGTTCAAACATTTGTTCAATTGTAATTCATTTAATTGTAACTCATTCAGTTGTAATTCATTTGTGAGATCTGTGTAATAATTGTTGTGTGCTATAAGATCTACAATTATCTGTGATATATTTGCTTGTTTTCAGAGGGTATGGGTAGTATTTCCTGAGGCTAGCTGAAAAATAGAAAAATTTTTAGCTATACAAAGAACCATCACAGACGATTTTTTTGTATTAGTTGTCTGTAATAATTAACAACATAGATGGTTATTTTCTAAAACCATCTGTGAAACCATCTGTGATATGTGTAGACGGTTCATAATAAAAATTATCTGTGTTGTGACATATCATAGATAGTTTTTTTTAAAAAAAACAGTCTGTGTTGTGACTTATCATAGAGAGTTTGAGAGTCGTCTCTGATAACCACATATTATCACAGATACAATAAATCAGACAGTTCAGAAATCATCTCTGATGATGGTTATGAACCATCTATGATGACCCCATGTGTGGTAGTGTTAGATTTTGGAGTGCTAATGTTGCTGCATGATATTATAGGTGATGTCTCCTAAATGTATCAATGTTTGGAAGCATGGAGAGCGACTAGGAGGTGCTGGTTAGAAGTGCAGATATTGTAATATTACCAAAGCAGGTGGAGGTGTCACCCGCATAAAAGAACATCTTGCTGGGAAACACGAGGATGTTATTCCTTGCAGTGGGGTTCCAACGGAAGTCCGAAGGCTCATGTTGGCAAGTTTGGAAGAAATGAAGGTAAGAAGAAATCTATTAAACATGAATGATTGCGAATGGACCAAGTTGCTTTAGAGCCTATAGCTCGCAGTCCATCATCTCAAGATGTCTTCGATGATGATGAGGAAAAGCAGATGGAATGGGCCCGACGAGAGTTGTTGGAGTTACACCAGCTCTAGCAAAGGGCAAAAGCCTGGTATGCGACATTTGAACATGGTGGTGACAATGAAAGTGGAAGTGGCAGAGGAAGGGGTACAGAAAGCAATGTCTTTTCTAGGATGTTTGGTAGATCGTACAGATCGCAGTCAAGCACCCCTCCAACCCTGCATTGACACAACACTTACTAGAGAAGCAAAATCAAAACTTGGGAAATTTTGGTTTAAATGGTTCCATAGTAATGCTATTGCTGGAAAAAAGGTAGAGTGTCCTTATTTTCATGCTACCACCATTGTTACACAAGAACTTGGTCAAGGTGTTCTATCACCTAGAGGCCACGAAATCGATGGGCCATATCTTGATGCTAATGAACTAGAGATAAAGTAGTTCGTACAACAGTTTAAAGATGACTGGTGCACATATGGAGTCTCCATCGTATGTGATTTATGGACAGGACCTACACAAATAAGTATAATTAACCTCATGTTGTACTACAATGGACAAATGTTTTTCCATAAGTCAGTGAATGCAACTGATGACATACAAAATGTGGATTTTTTTTGTATTGTGAGATCCGTAAAGTTGTGGAAGAAATTAGAGTTCAACATATTATGTAGATTGTGACTAACAATGGTGCAAACTACAAGACAGCATGTGAATTGGTAATTGAACAATATCCAATTTTAGTCTGGCAGCTGTGTGCAGCACATACCGTCAACCTCATGTTGAAGGACATTGGCCAATTCAAGGAGGTTACTGCAGTTGTCAAGGCGATCAAGAGGATTTATTGGTTCCTATACAAACACAATCGCCTCCATAATGTAATACGAGAACAAATTGGAGGAGAGATAGTTTGTCCAAATGCCACAAGGTTTGGGACACATTTGTTTTTCTGAAGAGTTTTTATGATAGAAAAGACAAGTTCATGAAGTGGATGGTATCAAATATGTAGAGCTCCAACCATTTGTTCATGGCCGAAGAAGGAGAATACATGTATTCCTGTCTCACAAGTAGACAATGGTGGTTCAGAATGGATTGGGTCATTAAAGAGGTAGAAAACAATGGCAAATCCAGGAATAAAATAGAGGGTGGATCGAATGAACTAAGATAAATTGATAAACATAGTCTTATACTCACAATTGCAATCCAAATGGATAAGCAAAGCAAAATAAGAGAGAAATACAATAAAGATATCTCAGTAATGAAAAGCGCATCTCAAAACATATGAATATGTTTTCACCCTTCCCGTGAGTAGCCATCTGTCACCCGTATGTCAAAAGTAGCAAAATTAGTGATGATCATTTAAAATAAATGGAACATACCAAGAAGGAACTAGCATGAACCCCGAGGCAAATGCATTCTGCGAGATTTCATACCTTACAAGTCTCTTATGATTCTATCATCATCAATACTTCTAAATATCTCTCGCTCGGTATAGCACACTATCAAATCATTGAGCTACTCATTAGCTACCGAAAGCGCCTATAGCACCAGTATGATCTTAGATCTAACCATTTAAAAAGAAAACTTTGTAAATTATCTGGTGCACTGTTCTTGCTCAAATGCTAATGCCACATTTGACGATGTTGACGCTTTGATCTTGTTGTATAGAAAATCTTGAGTGTTAGGAACAACACCAACCTGCATGTGTAAAATATTTTCTTGAGGGGACTTGAATTGAACCAAACCAACAGGAGAAAAGGGAGCAACTACTAAAGTGAGAGCTCGAGTGCACAAATTCCACTAAAGAGAAGAAACTGTATTTGCATCTGAGAATGATTAAGCTCTTAAAGGACCAACAAAAATGAACCATGGGTACGAAAAGTCCAGAAAGAAAAACTAGAAATGCATGTAACTTCCTTTTTCTAATATACTTCCTGCTCCTCAGGATGTTCCCCATTTACCACTTCAAGCATCCGATTCACCATTTTTCTCTTCACAAAAGCAGCTGTTTCAGACTTGCATATGTCAAAAGAAACACTGGATTCATGCTTCACCCCACACACCTGAAAAGGTATCAAGTGCATGCTCTATTGACAAAACAAGCAACTACACTAAAAAGACTCCATGCAGATACTGATAGTCATAGATGACTTAAGATGGTTGGTAGATTAAGCTGGCAGTTGAAGCGGATGGATACTCTAAAGTTGGTCTGAAACTGTCAGTGGACATACTAACATTTATTTTCAGGAAATTTAAGTTAAATTCTCAGGGTCGGTGCATCAATCAAATTGTGTCAAGAATGAGCACTGGCATGGCACAATTCGTTGCCTCAAATTCAGAACATTTGACAAGTTGGAACAAAGTAAATTAGCTTTGAAGTATCGATCTTAATTCCAAAGCATCTTGCTGAATCCAACTAACCAAATAAAAGGTATCAGCTGAAACCAAGGGATTTTCCACAGGGGTGTGGGGTAAGGAACAGCGAAGGCATGAACCTACCAGTAGACTGCGGAGGCAGGAACGAAATGTTACCTACCAGGGAAATTTGGGCATAACTGGCCCTCTCAGCTATAGAAATTCCCGAACTAGCCTTCTCCCGCACTGAATACCAATTCTAGCCCATGGTATGACTTTGAACCGCGTGAGCCAGGTGGTGCTCTCCCCCAGCGTGCCAGGTTTCCTCGTGCGCCTGCCCATTGTGCCAGGCTACCTGGTGTGTCCCACCACTGCGCCACCTTGGTGGCGTGCCCCCCGGCCGCGCATAGCTCCTGCCCCCTCCCCGCGAGCTGCCACATGTCACCTCTACCCAGCCGGCCCCCTCCCCTGCCGTGCCGCAGATGACCTGCTCGGCCACCCCTCCTCGCTAGTTGCATGATAAAAAGGTCCAATTTGTTCTCTAGAGCACACAACAATGCCATTTCATTCTATTCTAGTGAAGAGCAAGGAACTAAGAGAGGAAGAAGACCGTGAAAACGTCCGATTTTCGAGCAATTTTGAGTTTGACTTTGAAGTTTGCGCAGTTGGAAAAGTTGTAGATCAGCTTTGGAGCATTCGAAAGAGGTAATTTTCATCAACATGTTGCAAGTTTATTACCAACGTGATTAGCATATAATTAGAAAAATGATAGTTTGTTAGTATGAAAGGGTGGTAGTTACCCTTTTGTAATCGGGCAGTGGCCTTAATTGACGTTAAAGAAGCAACATTGTTAGTGTCGTTAAATGCTTATTAGTCATGCTAATTATATGAATATCGTAGTTTATGTATAGGTTATTTTGTTTGCATGGAAACAATATTGTATTTTTTATGTATTTAGAAATAGGATGCATTTTGTATAATGTTATAAAGAAACTATTAGACATGTATTTTTTTGGTTAAATTGTTGTACTTTGTGGATTTTTGTACATTACTGTTATCTTAAAAATTGAATATCATTGTCGTTGTCCGCTTAGAAATATAATGCACTACTATCAGTAATAATTTATGAATTATAGGCTGGTACATATGTGATATGCTTAGTTTAGCAGTGGTAAAAATATTAAGAAAAACTATAACTTAACGTTGCACACTTTGGAAAATTTGTAGGTACGCTATGTCGGGCATTTAGGATCTATTCGTATTCCATGGGAACGGTATCATCCGTGACGGGCCGTACGGGGTAGACCTGTCAAATTGTGACCAGACCGTGATCTAGGCGCCCGGTCTGAAGGACATGGGCCTCTCAGAGCTCAGGATATGCGTTTGTTCCGTGTTCGATCGCACTATTGTAAGGAACAAGCTGCGCATTAAAGTGTTGTACGTCTCCTTGGTGGATGGTCAAGGGGATACCTTATGGAAACTTCTAAAGGTGACAAGCGACGAGTTAGGCTAGTTACATGGAGGCTATGTGCAACCCTTGCTGCAATATATAGCAGACCGACGGTGTATGTTCAGTTCATAAAGCGGATAGAGTCATCCGGCATGCCTGGTTTCAGTGCAGCCCTGCTGATGTAGTGATTGGGTTGGTCTCCAGCGATGATGTTGATGGGGCTGTTGGTTGAGATGCGGGTGAGGCGGTGGGTGATGAAGACCCGAGAAGGTGTGCCAAAAATTTTGAGTTCAACGAAGGCGTGTAGAGATAGTGAGCAACCCGTATTGACTGCCACGAGTACCTGGCTGACCAAGTGGAAGAAGTGGAGAGTGCGGAGGACATGGAAACATTTAGTTATGAAGACGAGGGAGATAGAAGAGCTACTGTGGAAGGTGTAGTCAGTGGTGTTGTTATCACCAATGGCACTTATGTCAGCTGTAGGTTGGACGACATCGCGACGGCATCGCTGGTTCTGCCGTAGCCAGAGGAGGCACTTTAGGGCTTCAATGAAGACAGTCTACTCTTAGGGCAACGCTTCCCTAATAAGAGCGCTACCTAGCAGGCCATTGCCACATATGCTGTGGCCATCAGCCGAACATATCGGGTGCGCAAGTCAAATCCTAACACATATATCGTGAAGTGTGCGGACGAATCATGCCCTAGAACGGTCCATGCCTAGCGATCAAGGGGCGGGGTCATGGACTTCCGGATCACGGTGCTGATGGATCACACATGCGGGCTTGCTGAGCCACTTCGAAGGCACCACAACTTGACGGCCTCGTATGTTGCTAGCCTGATTAGCCACTTGATCGTTGCAGATATTTTCATTCCACTAAAGCTTCTCTTGGCAGATGTTGTTAACATGGTGGGCTTCGAGGTTAGCTACAAGAAAGTCTGGCAGGTGAAAAAGAAGATCCTAGATCGTATGTATGGCACATACAAAGAGACCTATGACCTAGTCCAAAGATTGCTTCACCAAATAGCAAAATCAAATCTCGAGACATACATAGACAAGGTGTAGCGACCACATCCCACGAAGGGGCCAAATTGCTTCATTCTTGTTAGAGTATTTTGGGCCTTTCATCAGGCGATTGACGGATTCAAGTTTTGCCATCCCGTGCTAACGATGGATGGCACCTTCCTATCGGGGAAGTACAAGGGCACCATCTTGACTACAGTTACAGTCGATGCCAACGACCAATTACTCCCGTGGCATTTGCAATTGTGGAGAGCGAGAATACAGAGAGCTGGTTGTGGTTCCGAGCCAATAGGAAGCAAGTAGTGGTTCAGGACCCACGGATGTGTGTGTCATCTCGGACCGTAATGCTAGGTTGCTGTCCACGATGAGCACAATGTAGAACAGGACGTAATCCCCCGTTCATGTGGAACGACCTGAGGAACCATTGGTGCATGAGCCATGTCACAGCGAACTTCCATAGAAGATTTCAAAACAAGGAGCTGATGAAGACCTTTAAGAAGCTCTGCATGCAGAACCAGAGGCAAAAATTTGAGGTCGTGTGGAGACAACTCGATGAGAACACCAGCAAGCATACCGTGCAATCACAGGATGGCGAACTAGGGGCAGCGGCAGGTAATGCCGCGACAGTTGGGGAGTTCATGCAGTGGGTGAACACACACACATCTAATTTGGAAAAGTGGTCTTTGCTACATGACACTGGTGGTGCAAGGTACGGAATCATGGCGACAAATATATCTGAGGTGTACACCAGTGTTTTGAAGGGTGTGCGCTCCCTACCGATCACCGCGATCATCGACGAGAGCTGCTACCGCATCGTCGAGTACTTCGTAAACAAAGCCATGATGGCTAAGAAGCATATGGAAGAAGGCAAGCAATTCTCCGAAGTTATGCAGGCGTACATGGACATGAAGATGACGAAGGCTCGTTCGCACACTACTAGGCCCTTGGATGGTATAACGAAGAAGTTTGAGATCTATCTAAGGGAAAAGTACGTCATATGTCATGCCAAAGGGGAGCGCAAATAAGTATGCACGATCAATGACGAAGCGCCATTGTAACATCCTGATTTTTATAGTTTATTTGAACTTTTTAAAAGAAAATTCACCATTTGCATTTTTCTAAAATTATTACAAGCTTAAATTGAATTTTTATTAATTAAAAGGATTTAATATGACAAAAATAAAAATTAACATTTGCTAAAAGTATTTCATTTGAATTTCTTGTGTCTCAAGAAATTTTCCATGAATTTTTTTGGATTTATTTGCTATTTTCTAGAGCTCATTTGATTTTAATTGAATTTCTAAAAATATAAAAACCCACATCACTCCCGCTGGGCCTCGCATCAGCCATCGCCGCTCGCTCGCCCACAGCCATTCGATCCTCTGTAGTGCCACGCGTCGCTATCCGTGATACTGAGCACTGTTCATCCTGTTCGATGTGGACTCTTGCCACCGCCGTCCACGTGTGCCCTGCCTCGGTGTTCATGCCCGACATGGACTTCTCCGCTGTCGTCTCTGAGTTGGACTCGAGTCTGCACCTATTTAAGCACCACCGCCTCTCGTGCTTCGTACCCCGCCGCCGAGCTTGCCCATGCCCTGCCATGCTATCGCTCTGCCCTTTGTAGCATCATGCGTCGTCGCTGTCTTCCTCGTCTCTAGCCGTCGTCGTTTTCTCGAGCGCCGTTGCCTTCCCAGTCGCCGTCTATCACCGTGCACAGAAGCCAACTTCACCACCAGTAAGTCCAGTCGCCGGTAATCGTCGACTGGTTCTGCCGCCTCGCCCTGGCCACTTCCACCACTCAAACCGTCGGCCACCTCAGTTCGCGTATTGTTCGTGTCACCACATATCCGTACCCATGCGACGCTTCGCATCCTTGGTGAATCTCGTCTACCGAAAGCCGAGATGTTGCCACCGGGGCCCACACATAAGCGAGCACTATTACATAGACCTGTGAGCCACTGAGTCGAGTCAGCATCCACGTCGACCCTAGATCTGATGTGTCTGCCATCTATCGTGCCATATTAGCACCCGAGCAATCCCATGTGCCATTTCACCATGCCACGTTAGCTAACACATGTCATGCCACGTCAGCCCTAATAGTCGTGTGTCAGTTCACATTAGATGCCACGTCAGCCCTAGCTGCGATGTCACCTCAGCCATGCACTATTCACTGTTCCGTGAGTCGGTCCATCGTAGAGCAGCTACTCCATGAGCCGAGTCTACAACACAGTAACCTTTTTCAATTTCTAGTATTTTCCTTTAGGGATAATTTTCCAAGAGCTCGTTTTCCTTCGTCCTAGCTCTATTGACCCTATTCTTTTTTTCTAAATTCATATAAATTCGAGCTCTACTTGTTGGTTCTAGTTTTAAAGTTTTTAGAGTTCATTTGAATTTTATTTGATTTTATTTTATGCATCGTTCATTTTATCTCTCGTTAGATCACGTCTTCGAATAAGCGGGAGCATCACCAGAAGATCAAGAATTTATAACTGAGCAAGGATAAGGTAAGTCGTGTCCTTTGATCATATTGACCTTAATTTTTCAATCTATTTATTTATTATTTTATTTTAAATTATCATGCATATCTATTTTATTACAAATCCTTGTACTTGGTAGTTACTATCCAAATTTATTAATCCCTCACTTGATAATTTGAATGTCATGATACCATTGTCACCATAGGATAGGAAGTTATTTAGTGATACAGTACTAGTTGTCACATGAGTTGTATAATTAAGTTACTTAGCCATACTTATAGTCTCGTTGGGTTCATCATCAAATGTGATCAATTAAATAATTTGACTTATTGAGATATTGAATTGTGGTTATAGCCACAGTTATAAAATTATGTACCATGATATTGGTGTGTCAATAGTGTTGGTTATGTAAAATTGGTTTTCACTCAAGCAAGTAATCGTGCAGTAAAGAGGGAAGTGTGGATTTACTTTGAGGGAAGTGGATGTCTCGCTTGGGTAATGTCTAAGGACTTAACTTTGTACGCCATTGATCTGAGTTTTACCACACAAACCACATGTCTAATATGTGATAGACATGGCTGATTAATTTATAATATTTTAATTTCAATATTGCCATTATGATGAACATGGTCGCTGATTTCCATAAGACGTAAGGGGGGTGTAATGCGAAATCCTAGCAGGCGGGATTGAGTTGAGGATGAGCATTGTAAAGGCCTTGTTATGATTTCCTTTAGCGCGAGGATGATCACATTATGTGGGTACAGTTATGCAACATCTGCAGAGTGTAAAACTATTCGATGCAACATCTGCAGAGTGTAAAACTATTCGAATAGCCGTATCCCTAGTTATATACAATGCTCGGTGATTTCACACGAAGGGTAAATATTTCATAAAACTTAGTTTGGTTAACTTTGGAAAGTAAATGATTAGTTCACTGGTGGTTCAATTCATGAATGGTTAGTTCACAAGTGGTTCTTTGGAGTGAACGGTCAGTTCACTAGTGATTTAATTAATTATTTTGGTTATTTATTTATTATCATTTTCTTTAAAGTTCGCTTTCAATCTATTTACTATATTTACTTTAAATTATTTTTTCTACAAAAATAACCTTTTAGCCATCAATTAGTAAGCCCTACATATTATATTGTATTTTTGTTACAAATGACTTTCTGAGTACCAATGTACTCACAGTTTTATGTCTACTATTGCTCAGTTGAAGAAGTACCATATCAGCAGTAGGTAACAGAAGGAGAATACTTCGATGACTTCGCGGATTAGAACTTTGCTTTCCAGTCGATTGCCTGTGGCATGTCGAATGGCTACGATGCTTATTTTTGTTTTTCGCTGCTAGTTTCTTTTAGCCTTTCAGGTTATTAATTGTAAGCTTGGCTATATGGTCGTACTATCATAATTATTAATATTTGAGTTTGTTTCTTTATTAATCGTGTATATGGTCAATATTTCATATATATTTACACTGTGTGTACTAGTGTGATCCTGGACTAGTGCAGCATACACAGAGAGCCTGGATTTGTATATTCGGGTCTCGACAATCATGCACGTGCAACAAGCCGTAACTTCTTCACAAGCCTTGTTCCTATGTGTACGTAGCCTATGTGGCGTGGTGGCAGGCTTCGGCGCCGTACATGTCGGTATACTATGACATGCACCACCTGTATAGCACTTGGAGTGCATATGTCGGGAGATGAAAGCTCATCTTGAGGTGTGCACACGCAGAGAGCAGGAGGCTCGCGAGAGGGAGCACAACAAAAAGAGGGAAATGGTGGCCAAGACCAAAGAGGCCGTCGAGGAGTTTAACGCCGAACTCACAAGGAAGGGAAAATGACCTCAGTCCACGCAGTAAGTTGGTCCATTCCGCACTAGTCCCCCGAAGGTCGACTTTATTTCTATTCGAAAAAGGCATATATGTATCGTAGGAGTACTTTGGTTTGTTGCATCATGCATGATGCTGTTTCTTATGTACGTAACTAAATCCTATGCGCTGTGTTATTTCTAACTTTATTATAAAGCCTATTTTAATTCGCAACATCAAATCTTGTTATCTTT
Source organism: Melocanna baccifera (assembly GCA_036346265.1). Taxonomy (NCBI): domain Eukaryota; kingdom Viridiplantae; phylum Streptophyta; class Magnoliopsida; order Poales; family Poaceae; genus Melocanna; species Melocanna baccifera. The sequence continues at coordinate 19,696,642 of CM070689.1, read as the reverse complement.
TTGCATTCAATTCTTCGCGTACCAACGCATCCAACAACATGAAAAAAGGGTTCTCGAAGTAGGCACGAAATGTCTACGCACCTTTCATCAACGGTACTGTCTAGCATATGTCCATCCTCAATATTACTTACCTTCATACTTACCAATCGTTGTTATCTTAGTCGTCCTCACCAAAATTTTCAGAAAATTTCTTGCACTACAACAACGTACGACGATCGTAAAATGTTATTATGAATCTAATATATTTTGTACCATTCACAATTTACGAGAATCACAAATGGAACAACCGACATTGTCTGCCATTCTTTTTATAAAAAAATACAACTTACAAACAAAATTTGAATTATAAATTCCAAGTTACATCACATTATCACTTACCTTCATACTTACGAGTCACTGATACCTCAATTGTCCCCATAAAATTTTTTTGAAAATTTCTCGCACTACAACAACGTATGACAATCACAAAATGTTATTGCAAGTCTAACAGATTTTGTACTATTGAGAATCTAAGAAAATCACAAACGGACCAACCTACATACCTTGTCTGCCCTTTTATTTTGAAAAAAAAAATAACAATCTATAAATAAGATTTGCTATATGTATTATCTACAAAAATTGCTCCTTATTTCCCCATAATTACTTCCCACAAATCGATCAAAAATATTATTATTGTTTTTCTCAATTAAAATTTCTAATTGAAATTCCTACTAAAAATAAAAAGGACATAACCCTCAATTTTCAGTACCAATTTTCATTTTTTTAAAAAAAAGCCAGAGGGGGTGCTGGCGCGCCAGCTAGTTGGCGCGGACGGAGGGCGCACCTGGTGGCCTGGCACGGTGGGCGAGCGCGCCACCTAGCTCGTGTGGTTCGGAGCCGCGCCAGGGGCCAAAATTGGCATCTCGCATGGGAGGGGGGCCAGTTCAGAAATTTTTATGGCTGAGGGGGCCAGTTATGCCCAAACCTCCCTTCCAGGCATCATGGCAATGTGTAGGTTCGAGGAGGCCGACTAGAGGGGGGATGAATAGACAGTCTTAAAAATTCTCTTTCAATTAAAAATAATTTTTATTTAGCTAAACTAAGTATATAATGCGAAAGTGTAAATCAATTCGGTTTAGCACAAATAAGGCCTAAATCAACTAGGTTCACCTAAGTGCACAAACAACTTAATTCTATGTCAAAGGTTTGCAATTTTAGGGTAACAAGCAATCAATTTAATTCTATGAATATAAATTGCTTGAATGTAAACAGAGTATAAGAGAACAAACTACAATTGACATACGATGTTTTACCGTAGTGTTCAGAAATTTGCCGGTCTCCCCTAATCCACGTTGAGGTAAGCCTAAACGAATTGGATCGGCTCCACAAATTAAGCCTTCTACCTCAAATCCACTACTGGTAGCTCTTCCCCACTCCGGGTAGGTGAGCTCCAACCTTCACATCACGCTGGGCCTTCTCACAAGCTTCTCTGAGAAGATCACCGGACACGACACCTCCAACGCCGCCTAAGAGTCGGCAAACTCCAAGAGTAATAAGCCAAGCCCCTTGCTTGACTCTCACCACGTGCAACGAATACACAAGCTCAAGTGGATGCAAAATCCACCTCTAGATGCAACACATGCAACTAGAGAACTCGCTCCTTACTCACAAGGTGCAACACATGCACATTTGAGTGGAGAAGCTTACACTAGCTTAAGAGAGTGAAATGATGTGCTAAGGAATGCTCTCTAACAGGCCACAAGTGAGTATTTATATCCTATATGCAAAAACTAGCCGTTGGTGCCAAACCCCTGAGAAAATCAGGAAAATTGGAACTACCGCCGTTATAAGTGCGGTACTACCGTTTTCCACTTTAACGGCTAGAAAAATAGCTGTTATTCAGCATGTGTGGTAGCACCGCTGTGTAATTTACGGCACTACCGCAGTTATAATTGCGGTACTACCGCACTTCTGTTTTTCAGTACAGATGACACTTGGTAAAACGGTCATAACTTTTGACTCCAATGTCGGAATTGAGTCTAGGTCATATATTTGCCTTAAGCATCCCCTTGAAGCTTGATGATGCACATCTTCACTTCTAGTCTAGGTCATTGTCTTCTCTTGACTTGATGATTAACTCATGATCATCTCCTTTTCGAGATCTTAATATGCATCAGCACATGATGCATCCTCTCTTTGATGGCCTCCAACTCATTAAGCCATTTTTCATTCCGAATTTTTACTTGATGATCTTCAACATATGAAGCTATACAAAGTCTTTATCATCTTCGAACATAATCTATTCATTCAACTTATGAAAAATGTTAATCCAATAATGTGATTATTATTAATTACCAAAACATACCATTAATTCATAATGGTGTGTTTAGATTCTTCAATCTTCCCTTTGATAATTGATGATAACCACCACAATTGCAAAAAATCGAATATAAAACTTTAAACTCAAAGTGTGGTACTACCACTATTATAAGTCCAGTAGTTCCGCTCTCCGGTAATACCGCTCAGGAGTTGCGGTCATATTGCTCTGCGGTAGTTCCGCCGTTCAAACTCCGGTACTGCCGTTTTTAGAGAGACTAAGTATTTCAAGGGGTGCTCTTTGGAAAAAAAATATTTCGCTGGATATACCCGGTACTTCTGAATATCAGTAGTTCCGCAGTACTGTGCGATACTACCGCACTGCGATAGTTCCACCGTTATAAATCTGGTACTACCGATTTTGGTGAGCCAAAGTCCCCAGCAAGGGTGCTCTCTGGAAAAAATATACCACTGAAAATTCTGTACTACCGTGTTCTGGTAGTTCTGCTATTTATATTGCGGTACTACTGCACCCCAGTAGTTCTGCCTTTAACACTGCGATACTTCCGATTTTCCTAAAAGAGCACAGTTGACTTTAGAATTTAAATTCAAATGCATGCTGACCTTTGTCTGAAGCCATATTGATCTTCTTATCAATCTTTGCATGCATCTTTAGATAGTCAAATGAGTTCCGGGACTAAGCCTTTCAAACACTTAACAATCACGTTAGTCCCAAAATCAACTAATTGAGTATAAAGCAATATTTGTCAATGTGAGTACATATGAACTACACAAGTTTTATATACTCAAGGGTATGTTTCAAAGTAGATATCCCAATATATGTGAAAAAAGAAACATAGATCAATACTAATGAAACCACAAAATATAGAGTAAACTATCTCTAAATGTGTGCATACAAGAATATATAATAGAAATATATGCACATATTCATTTTTAGACTTTTGGTGGAGTTTAATCTATATTTTGGATCGAACAAATGCACTAAGATGTAAATGAATGTAAGTATCGAATGCATACCTCTTTGATTTCACCTTTTCATCTAAATAAGACTAAACTATATCATAATTAATCAAACACATTAGTCTCACAAAAGTATTGATTATTATCACCAAAACCAACATAATGGAGCTTGAACTTACACAACGGTCGGGCAATGTCTTGTGAAGGAAGCTTTAGCACAGGTTCCACACCACAATTGATTGCGTGCCAGCACCCCCCACTTCCTTCCCCCTCCTCCCCCTTCTCCGCTTCCATGGTGTCGGTGCAGCTCCTTGATGGTCTCGTGCAGCCGCTCCTCAGCCTACCACAGTCGCCTTGCCACCAACTCCAACAATAGGTGCGGCATGGACTTCTTGAGTCTTGAGGGGTGGCTGAGGCTAGCGGCCGGTCGGCAGGGGGCTGGAGGGTAGGCTGAAGTCTGATGAAGCCCCCCGCTGGATTCGCACTCGGTAGAACCGATTTATCGACTACTAAGATTTGTAGACCAGCAGAAACCTGTAACAATGGCAGGAATGATTGCAAAAAACATATGAACTTCAATTTGAACTTAAAGACATATTGAAAGAAGATGAGGCTACCTATGCTCGTGTTATAGAGCTAGTTAATAGAAGAATTGCAATGATGAAGAACCACACCTATATGATTCCAGGCAAGTAGATACTTTCCTAAATCCTAACACGTAAAACATATTTGTTATATTTTGTCTAACATACCATATGTGTTTGGACAGCATCGTTGCTAAACCCACAGAGCCACAACCTATATGATTTGGGGAAGAATGCAGGCCTCGTCATTTACCTGACAAAAGCAATTCAAAGAATAGCTAATAAACCCGATGAGGCAGTGTAGATTCTAATCGAGGTAGAATATTATCATAATCGACAAGGCATATTTGCTTCCAATAAGGCTTATCTTGGTGCTAATTGTATGATTGTAGGTATGTTGTTATCAACTTTCACCTATATACAAAATCAACCATCACTATGAGTTCATAAGTGGCTTGATAGCTCCATGAGCCACTCAAAGCCTCTACTAGACGAGGAAGGTGAGTCCCCTATGCCATCCACAATTGTAGCTAACACCATCCATAAGAATCAACTAGATAAAGCACTACATGATCAACTGTTGAAGCAATGAACTAAGAAAACAATTGGTAAGAGTCATGTTGCGAAAAGAAAAAAAGTATAGCCAACCAACTGAAAAATTGGCTTAAGAATTTGCCTCACTTACACAAACAAGGAAACAAGTGGCTAATAAGAAGAAAAAGGTCATTGATGAGGACATAGTGGGAAGAGATGAATAGACAAAAAGTCTGCCATCTGATGAAGTTAAGTACCAAGAGTATGGCTATAGTAGCTCTTCGCCGTCCAATGAAGGTGCTTATGGTGGAACAACTCATGGAGTACAAGACCAACAAAACACATGTCAACCATTGGAATTCACATGCGAGAAAAATTTCATGCATGCTACCCAGGATAAAGACCATGGTTGTCGTGCTTCAAGAACAATCAATAAGACCTATAAGAGAGCTAAGGAACACCAACAAGATCATTCTCAACCACAAGACTCTTCTTCCTACGAATCCCATGGTAGCTCCAAGTCTATTCTGACTTATGGACATTGAGATGTCAATCTATTACCTTCTGGTGATAATTCTCATTCTTCCTCAAACACGTCTTCTTATCCTACTTACCATTATGAAAATCAAGTCAATCCAAGAATTGTTTACCAGTGGGTGGAACCCGCATATTACCAACTAGTTTATAATCATTAAGTATAGCATACCCATACAACATACACTTGGGATCAATACAAAGCACACCTAGCTCAACCTAAAGGATTTGTCCTAACTGATAACAATGAATACATTGCACAACCTTCATGTTTCTCGATGATGTATTGGTACAAATTGGTACTCCATTATTGTTTATAGTATGCTAGTCAGGTTATCATTCATGAACTGATACTTATGCTTTTATTTTTTTAGATGCTTCACAACACTTGGAGGAGAGGACTTCACTACATAGTGAAGTTAGCAAAGAGAAATTTTTATGTACAACATGAAGCTCCTTACAAATTTCTAACTAGACACGAAGCTTCTTATGTATCAGCCTTGTTACTTTATTAAACACCTTCTAATTAATATTTGCATTATTTTAATTTCTAATTACCCATAACTGGTTTCCCGATTTTTGGACGGTTACAGACCGGTTACCAGTCATCAAACCGCCCAAAATTTAAAATTCAATTCATGAATTTTACGTGGTTTTTCTCCGGATTTTCTGGTAACCAACTGATTACTGTTATAGGCCCCTAGGTGGTAATTCCTTTGGTACTGATATTTCTATCCCTGGGCTAGCCCAAGATGATGTTAGGGACTCAGGTATATGGTATTGTTTCATACAATGGAATATTTTGGTTGACTGGTTGACTTCGTGTGGCATGCAGTTGCTGCAGGGTTTTTACTTCGTGTGTGTTTGGCACGTATGAGAATTACTACCCCCTTTTGGCTCGATTTACACTGTTGGAAAAGGTGTTGAAGTCATAAACTATCCTCTTCAACACATGACATCGCTGCATGGTCGGCAAGACTTCCTTCTCTTTTATTTCTACCATTTAAGCTTCTACCAAATGATGTAAAAGTGCAAATTTCTTACCAATGCTGTTCCTTTTTAAGATAGCGCTTAGTTTAGCGTTGGCTTATGGCTTTTTTTCACTATAGTAGTTTATTTTTTTGTACTGTAACTGAATTAGCTTATTTGGCATAATTAAATCTAAAAAATAGAAAAATAGAAAAAACATGTTAGCTCATCACAGATAATGCAAAAGAATACGGAAAAAAAAGAAAAGACAAAAAAACCCAAAAAATCTAAAAAACCAGAAAAAGACGAAATTACTAAATAGTAAAAAAACAGAAGCCAAAAATAGAAACTAGTTTTAAGCTGTTTTGAACGGTGCCGATTTCAACTTCACCTTTAATTTAGCTTTAACCACAATGACAGAATGGCAGCGCTCAACCGCGCAACAGTTTTGCCACGAATGTAGCCATGTCAACAAATCGCGCAGCCCAGATTGAAAATGGTTTATTTTAAAAAAATCTGACACACACGACCTGAGCTTGATCCGCGCCAGTCAACCCCCTCCAGGCTCCAACCCTTCAATAACTCTACTAGGGCTATGTCAAGTGAGAAAATATACATGCACAGACAAATAAGAAAAGAGAAAAACTAAAAAACAGCATACCGTTTTCTTCTCCACCAATGGTATAGCCTCTCATTCCTCCTCCTCCACGTTGCATCCCCTTCCTCCTTCCCCACTGGAGCCGCCACCTTCCTCCTTCCCCACTGGAGCCGCCACCTTCCCTTCCTCCTTCATTGCTGCCGTCAGCTCCTACTCTAGATTTAGTGGGTGTCGTCGCAACGACAAGTTCACCATGTCCTCCCAGGATGTAGAGGGAGGCCGGAAAGGTGGTGGTCCAGCATTGGGCGGCGGCGGAGGGAGGAACGGGCAAGGCGGCAGCGTTATGAATATTAGATTGGGCAGGGTGATGGCGGCAAAGATCGTGGCGCGACGAGGCAATGAGATCGCCTTTGGTTGCCGATGATGGAGGAGGAGGGGTAGAGGAGTGCAGAGCTACCCGTGCCTCTAACAAGTAACAACCTCCAATGGCATGGGCAACACATCAAACAGGCGGCTTAGACCGTTCGTTGGCCATGAGCTCGACGACAGCGTGGCAGATGGGGCACGTCGAGTGCGAGCACAGCCACATGTGGACGCACTCCGCGTGGAACAGATGCTTGCACGCCGGCGAGCCCTGAGGTAGCAAAACGAGAGTGTGACGACGCTGGTGAAGGCGGTGATGAGGTAGAGGAGGATGAAGCAGCAGAAGATGGTGAAGGTGGGGAGCACCACTAGGCTGTGGTCCCTGTCATCGTACGGAGCAGCCTGATCAGGAACACCTTGGTGATGGTACGAGAGCTCAGAGAAGAACATAGTAGTAGCTAGCCACCAATTATCTAGATGTTGTTGATCTTGCAATGTACAAGCTATCCTTATGGACAAAAAGAAGCAATCTATGTGTATATCGTACATGATAGTGTACCAGAAGCAATGACTGCATAATTAATTCACAAGATATATGTGGTTTTGAACGAGCAATGAGGACCATATACTTGACTACTGCAGAGGCCAAGTGGCGGGGATTTGGCCAATGAGATTGACTAAGAGTTGGGGTCGTTAGTTTTGACTTTGTTCTTATTGGCGAACAAAAGTTGCATCACTGAACCCAGACATGTTTGGATTTGATCTCGGGGTTAGTATTGATTAGCGGAGACAAATGCGTGATTACGCTTGAACCAATTCAGTTGCATCATCATCCATGAAGTTAAGTTGATCTGTATTGGATATATATTGTTTTGTGTCATGTTGTACTTGTCAGCGAACATGCATGGAACAGTGGCAGACCCAGGAAAAAATATAGCTATGGCGGAGTCGGAAGCATGAAGCAAACATTACCGAAAAGCAAAACAATCTATGATCAAACTACATTGCAATTGCACTAAAAAGAGTTTATGACACAAAGTAGAAGCAAAAACAACAATTCGCATGTAAACATGTATAGATAACGGTAGGATATTGAAAAATACCTCACTGATGAAACTTAATCCACAGTTATAGATAAATCGTAAAAGAAGTAACATATTAATTGTGAAAGATAGATAGGTCAGTAATGATATAATTTGATAATAAAATATAAAAGATGCAATAAAAATAAAAGACAAAAGATAAATCACTAAATAACTAAGTACGTCTAGAAGAACCAGCGTCAGCAAAAAAGTTCAGTTACTTTGGTTACTCTGCAAAGCAAAAGGAACATAACTACATAAGATATCTGCAGACTACAATTTCATTGACCAAGAAGCATGTATATATGCAATACAAATGTCAACTGAGAAATTCCCACTAGCTTCTGCCCATATCTGCAGACTACATAATGTACTATGCTAATGCCCACATGCCATTCACACAGCACCTCCAGATACTAGTTCTGCTGTTAGAAATCTAGGGTACAAGAAGTCCACGTACAACCGTACAGGATTGAGATCCCTGATCTTTGCTGGTGCAAAGGGAAGCTTCAGACAAGAGCACACAAACTGCTACAAGTAACCACTGACATCCAAAGAGTTTCATTCAAAAATAACCGGGCACTATCGATCACAGTCACCACTAGGAAACATCATGGAGCAGTTGAGGAGACTAGGAACTTGGGAAGCTCATTAACTTAGGTGAAACAAAATAAAACAACTTAAATTGGGTAGTGGGCATATAAACTGAACCTCGGGCTCTCTCTCCCGACATTTAATATCCTCATTTGATCTTTAGGACGGCCATTATCCTTCTTGCCACTACCGAGTAATAATGCAAGTGCAGTTCTAGTGATGCAAAATTTCTAGTCTGAACCAACCACCAAACTCCATCACCATTCTAGGCTTCCAACAAAATTTCTAATCTAAATATCTAATTATGCTTTAAACTCTGCCATTCATTGTCACCTGCCATACTGCCATCTAAACTCAACATTCAGCGATCAACAAGGCAGCTCTTTTTTACAAGATCAAGCACATTCCATAATCCATATTTCCCAAGTCAAATTCACATGTCGTAAAAACTAAACTAGCCTAGCGATCTTTGCAAATTGCAAAGTTCCAAGTTTCCAACCATACCAGAGCAAAGTGAGCCCAGAGATCTTTCCCTGGCTGCCGTGCCCCCTGGCCACCACCACCGCGCTGCGCTCCGCCTCAGCGCCTCCCCTGGCCAGTAGCCACCTGGCCCGCCTTGCCACTTGGCCGCCGGCTGACGCCGTGCGCCCGCACCTCCTTCCCCTTGGGCTTCGCCTCGCCGCTTCTAGTCTAGGGTTAGCGCGCCTAAGGTTGAGAGAGCGCCTCTGCTACTGCTCGCTCGGGTTGGGGCTCGGCTGCAGTTCACTTGGTGTTGGGCGCTGGGCCTAGGCTGAAAGCAGAACTTATGGGCCAAGGAGGACTAAGCCCAATCTGCAGCCGCTCAACTCTGTCTGAAGACTGCAGTGGAGACTGGAGATAAGGTCAGTCCGCCCCTGGCATGGAATTATACTAACTGTCCCTTCCTTAAACAATCCCATAAACTCAGATCATCTCTTTTGGTCTAAAAAAACTCAAATTATCTCTTGACACGCACAAAGATCAGTCCATCCCTAATTGCCTAACCTTTTCTGATGAACTGATTGTTGCAGCAAACTCGACATCATATCAAAGGCAGGGGGTGTCAAAGCCACGGGCTATGAGTTCCACAGTATAGCCAGTAATCACTCTCACTGCATCTAAAAGAACACACCAGCTAACCCAGATTTTTATCAACGAATGAGCTTGTAAAAGGTTTGTCACGTGCTACATTGTCTTGAAGAGCAAAAATGGGCAGCAGAAACCGAATGCAGGCTCTGATACAACAGCATAAGAAATTAGTGCGCAAAGGAATGTACAAATGAAATCTATATAAAGGGCGCGCAGGACAAACTTGTGACAGCAGCGCGCAAAGAGCTACATCCAGTCTATCAAAGGTGAACAAGACAGGCTTACAATTGAATCAGTGAGCCCTACTTAATGTCTTAATCTACCCAGTAGAACGAACTGACAGGAACGTACAATCTACCACAGATATATACTGATAATATTTTTAAAAAACTTGGCAGTTGATTTCTGTTAATTAGATTTCAACAAGGAGATACGTACATAGAGACTAACAAGTAAGCTCCAATCTGCATAACTATAATTCCTTCACCTCCTGGCTTTGTTGTATTAACGCAACCAGCACAAAACCAGTGTTCATCTATTGAGGTGACCAGATCTACAAATTATAACTTGCAATCACAAAATTGCTGGAGATAACAAAGATAAAGATTCGAAGATATAGTTAGCTTTCAACTTTTTCTAAAAGCAGTAAGGAAGATTCAGACTCATAATGCAAGAGACACATTGGTTTGGCCCAATAGAGAAGAACTCCATGTGCAGATTATTTCGTTTAACAAAGTTCAAGAATGGTTGCAGATCCACAGCTTTCAATTGTGTTCCCTCTTGCTCTGCTCTGAACAGTTAAAAAAGTTTGTAAATTTTTTACTTCAGGAACTAGAGCATTCATGGATCTTAACGACTAGGTTTAGTTTGTAAAATTTTTACTTTAGGAGCTAGAGCATTCATGGATCTGAACGAATAGGTTTTTTCATTTCTTTCGCACTGAATTCTCTGTCACATCTGTGATTCAGTTATTGAAATCTATATCAAATAAATTATTCATCAATTTAGTTCTAGACGACCTGTGAAGGCTCATAGAAATGAAGCACTTGTTTGATTCATTGGTATACATATATATATATATATATATATATATATATATATATATATATATATATATATATATACCACAACTGCTAATGTGAATAGGAGTGTCATCTTAAACCGAGGTATCAGAGTGGGAACAGAACAGAAACCGAAGTGTCACAGTGGGAACAGCATAGCAGGCTAATACCCCCACAGTTGGAACGGGAGTGAGGAAGATATTCAAGCTGTAACAAAACTCCTTGAAGATGACCGTGGGAAGGCCCTTGGTGAAGACATCGACATACTACGAGGTGGTTGGTACCTGAAGAACATGAACCTCACCGAGAGTGACGTATTCCCGAATAAAGTGAAGGTCAATCTCGACATATTTTATCCATTAGTGCTAGACGGGATTAGTTGAGAGGTAGACCACACTGATGTTGTCACAAAAACAATTGTGGCCTGTTGAAGAGGGCGATGCAGTTCAGCAAGGAGTTGATGAAGCCAACAGGACTCGGCGACGACATTGGCGACGGCGCGGTACTCAGCCTCAGCACTAGAACGGGAGACTACCTGTTGTCGCTTGGAAGACCACGAAATGAGTTTATCGCCAAGAAAGACGTCGCAACCCGAAAGTGGACTTGCGGGTGTCAGGGTAGCTGGCCCAGTCGACGTCAGTGTAGGCTGTAAGAGAGGTTGGTGAAGTCCGATGGAGTTGCAAGCCGTAGTCGATGGTGCCCTTGAGGTAGTGAAGAATGCACTTAAGAAGATTGGCATGTGGCTCGCGTGGACCATGCATGTGAAGACAAGTCTGTTGCACGGCGTAGGTGATATCCAAACGTGTAAACGTTAGGTACTAAAGGGCGCCGGCGATGCTCTTGTAATCAATGGCATTGGCCATCGGTTCACCGGCAGAGAGGAGCTTGGTTCTACAAATTCTGTGCAGAGCAGAATTGTACTCCCTAACCGTCTTGAAATTAGCAAAACTGAGTCGAATCCATTCCAACTCTGCCTGAGGAAGGATGGTGTACTTTAGCTTCTCGAACCGCTTCTTGAGTGTAATCCATAATACTAGTGCGCTCTTCTTTGTCATGTACTCATTCTTGAGAGTGAGATAGAGGTGGTACCAGAGAAAGTGAAGTGTCTGATCATTTTCCTCAGGTGTGTGTTTGGCATCCTACGATGTACCAATCCCAATGGCAGCGCGGAGCTTCTTGGTTCCAAGTACGATCTGGACATCAGAAGTCCAAGTCAAATAGTTTTGACCATGCTGGACCAGCTCCTCAAACTCCCGGTTCGTGATGTCTGTCATCTACATGTGCATGAAGGAAATATATAAATTTACTGCAAGTAAATATGCATAAAATAAGTTGGATAATGATACAAAATATTCTCATGATATTTCAAAATTTTTTGTGTATTTTCCATAATTTTACTATTAATTTCAGTGATTAAAAGTAATTTAAATAATTATAATTAATAAAAATAGTAAATAAATGCATAAAAGCATAGAAAATAATAACAATAGTGCTAAACAAGCTTCAGATGCAAAAAATAACTCAAAATTTGAATTCTCAAGGCCCTTTATGCTAGAATATGTATTTTCAGTGAATTCTGCAATTTTTGATGGCTTCTCTACTAATTTTTAATTCTCAGAAATTCCTTTGCATAATTTTTTGATTTTTTGAGGGCCTATTTGCAAAAATCCAAGTGCCCCCTACGCCCCTCGATCGATCAGACGGTTCGAACTGCCTTCGGCTGATCGAATTGGTATCAAACTCCATATGTTGGAAACCTTTATTTTAGCAAAATTTGCTTCTTCCTTACTTTTTGGTGCTAAATGCCAAAAGGGGGAGAAATATTGTATAATAGCATTGATTAATAGCAATTGATATAAAAAGGAAATATAAAAGAAAAAAGGGGGAGAAATATACCTCAAACTTGAACAATGCCAAAAGGGGGATTTCATCAATAGTTTTTAATTTACTATTATATGTTTATATTCATCCAAATGCTATTATTGCTAATAGATTTGTCATTCATCATCAAAAAGGAGGAGATTGTAAGTTCAAGCTCCATTTAGTTGATTTTGGTGATAACGATAATACAATTATGAGACTAAGTTATTTATTAATTAATGTTGTCTAGTCTCATTTGGATGAAATGATGAAATCAAAGAGGTATACATTCGACACTTACATTTATTTATATCTTAGTGCATTCCTTGGATCCAAAATATAGATTAAACTCCACCAAAAGTCTAAAATGAATATGTACATATGTTTTTATTCTATATTCTTGTATACACACATTTAGGGGGAGTTCACTCTATATTTTGTGGTTTCATTAGTATTGATCTATATTCCTCTTTACACATATTAAGGATCTTTACTTTGAGACATACCTTTGAGTATATATAGTTAATGTAGTTCATATATACTCATAATCGAGTTGTCATCTAGTTTCTCTTTTATGTGTTAATAGTTGAATGATTAATGACAATTAGATGAGTAAGTTTTACTAGCAATTAATCTTAAAGATAAAACACTTCCATTCAATTGAGTTAATTGCGTAAAAAGCTTATCTTAGAGTATACAAGTGGTGTGTACATGTTGTATACTCGTAAATCTATTTCTATCTCATTATTTGTTGATATTGTCATGAATTACCAAAAAGGAAAGATTATGGAATCTAGTCCCACATTATATGTTAGTAGTGAAGTTTGATAATTGATGACAATTGATTTGTGGACTAATATTTTTTCATAAGTTGGATGAATAGGCTCATGTGTTGAAAATCACCAAGTCAAGATAATGAAAGATAGCCTCATGTGTTGAAGGCCATCAAAGAGAAAAGATAATCATGAGTTGATCATTGGATGAAGTGAAGATCCATCATATGTTGACGGAGCTCAAGAAGAAGATATATCATGAGTTAATGCATGTCCAAGAGGAAATGATCATGTGTTAATCATCAAGTCAAAAGATGATCCATCATATGTTGATGGAGTACAAGTGACAAAAACCCGAACTTGAAGTGATGATGTGTATTATCAAGCTTTAAGAAGATATTCAAGGCAAAGGTATGTCTAGCTAGGGCTAAGAGTGTATTCCTAGTCTTTTACCGGTCCTGGTGTTTGGTTGGAAGACCGGATTGCTAGTATAGGTTGTTGTACTATAAAGAGGGGTCATGTCTAGTAGCTTGAGTCTCATCATGTGTTGATAGCTCAACCTTATTTGCTCTTGCCCTCTATAGCATGATGCTTATATTTGCGAATGTGTTTTGCAAATAGTTGAAGTTCATGTGTTGAATCTTTGTGATATGGGACTATATATTGCGAATGTGTTTTGCAAGTTTTTTTAAGTCTATATTTCCTATTTCTTGTGGTATGAAGCTTATATTTACAAATGTGTTTTGCAAATGGTTGAAACTCATATATAATCCTTGTAGCATGTGACTTAGATTTGTGAATGTGTTTTGCAAATAAATTAAGTCTATGTTCTAATTCCTTGTATCATGATTTCAAAAGTGGACAAATGTGTCTTGCAACTTGTTGGGAATCATGTCTAATCCTTGTGTGTATGATACTATAATTTACAAATATATTTTGCAAGATTTCTTGAAGTATATGCACTTGTCAAGATTATCAGAACTACCGACATTAAAATTACAGTACTACCGATTCCCCGAGTATTTCAGACTACCATTCCCCAAGTGTTGAATTCGACTATGACTTCCTAGTCGTAATGAAGTCCTCATTGAAGTTGTCGAGTACACCGAGTCATTACGAGTACTTCGCAGTCGTGAAAGCTCACAGCACCATACTCTTCTCGAGGTCGTCAACGACTTTGGATAGTCATAATCTACCAGGAGATCGGAAGTCGCTAGTCGTAGCCTACTCGGAGGTTGTAAGACATAATCGATTGTGAGTGACTTCGTCGACTTCGAATAATACTCAGTACTCGGAGGTCGGAAGTCGTAACTGACTTCGAGTGCTACTCGGTACTCGAAGGTCAGAAGTCGTAACCGACTTCGAGTACTACTCGAAGATTTCGCTGATAACGGCTAGTTTTTTGACCGTTGAGAGGGGAACAATAATTTTGATTTTTTCCTGATTTTTTCAGGAGTTTGGCTTCAACGGCTAGTTTTCTTGTGTAGGGTATAAATACCCCTTTGTGGCCAGTTGGAGAGTAATTTTTGGCACCTCATTTTACTCTCTTAAGCTAGTATGAGATTCTCCACTCAATTGTGCATGTGTTGCACCTTATGAGCAAGGAAAGAGGTCTCTAGTTACATGTGTTGCATCTAGAGGTGGATTTAGTATCCACTTAAACTTGTGCATTCGCTACATCTAGAGGCTTGACTTATTACTCTTAGAATTTGCCGACTTTTAGACGGCGTTAGAGGTGTCATGCGCGGTGATCTTCTCAAAGAAGATTGTGAGATTACCCGGCAAAGTTGTGAAGGTTGTAGCTTACCTACCCGGAGCGGGAAAGAGTTACCACAGTGGAATTGAGGTGTTTGGCTTAATTCGTGGAGCCGTTCTAATTCGTTTGAATTTATCTCAACGTGGACTAGGGGATACCAACAAGTCTCCGAACACCACGGTAAAACAACGTGTGTCAAATTGTTGTTTGTTCTCTTGTACTCAATTTACATTCAAATAATTTATATTCATAGAATTAAATTAATTGTGATGAGGACATCCCCATTACATATACATCTTCCACTCCAAGCATGCATGAGAATGTTTAAGAACCTGTGGGCCCAATGACGAGGGCAAGAGCAAAGCTTTTAAATAAACATGTGCTTTTATTTCTTAAAGAGTTTCCTTTAATTGATGATGAACTTGGGATACTACCTCATGCTAGTATTTTATGTATTCTTAGGTATGACTCCTGTGAAGACTTGGGAGAGCTAAAGGGAGGAGCCCAAGGAATTCAACTACAAGTTTTGGATAAGATTATTAAGCCAAATTCGTACCTCCCACAAGCCCAACTGGATTCAAACTCGGATTCAACTCATAATTCAATTCGTACTTGGTTTAGGATAGCCTGACAAGCAGTCACTAAAAATGTCATAACTTTCACAAACGGAGTTCGATTCAGGCGTTCTTGTACTCGTTGGAAAGATAATTTCAACGGCTACACAATGGATCTGGCTCCAGTATCAAATTCATCTCGGATCAAAAGTTATGACTGAAACAATATAACAACTGTAAAATCTAGTTTCCTTTTTGTGAGAGTTCGTATCTAAAACCATATAGGGTTGAGTTGTACTAGGTTTGTAGACTCTATAAACGTCCCAAGGTCCTATAGAAGCCATGTATTGGCAACCTAAGGGCTCAGACCACCTTTGAGAATAATCAATCTACTAAAAGTTTGTTCGAGTTTATCATTGCTGCCGAAATTCCGTGAGGGAATTAGGAGTATTCTTCAATCAAGATCGTTCAGCCTTTCCGCTGGAAATTGGGTGCACGATAGATCTTCGCTTGGTGGTCGGCGAAATCGATGCGAGTGTGTTTTAGCGGATTAAAGAGTGTTCGTCCCTTGCATTGGATTGGAGGATAGCTACGATTCATCAAGACTCCCGCGAGTATCCATCCTACGTCGAGAAGATCGGACGACCCCGTATCAAATTGCTTGTCACTTTAGAATTGTAAACCTTAACATAGCCTTAGAGTATTAGTGCACTTATGAGTACACAATTGATTTAGGCTTTATTTGTAGTAAATTAAATTGATTTATACTTTCGCATTATAAACTTGGTTTAGACAAATAGAAATTGATATTAATTGGAAGAGAATTTTTAAGACCGCCTATTCACCCCCCTCTAGTCGGCCTTCTCGATCCTACACTGTTCGGACTGGTTTGAACTTCCTGTGGCTGATCAGATGGTCCACGACTGATCAAATGGTCCAGATAGCCCATGGCCATTCGGACTGGTCTGCACTTCTCGTGGCCGATCAGACGGTCCATGGCCGATCAGATGGTTCAGATTTACTATAGCCAATTCAAAGAGAGAGGGGTAAGGTTTCCCTACCCACTGTTTATGCGCGAGTTGGCAGCGGCTCTCATGCAGAGGCCAGCTGTGCGGCAGCGGCGACTCACGTGTGGAGGCATGCGGTGACGCCGGTGCGACCGGCAACGGCATAGGCGGTGGTGGCTCGGCTGTACAGGGTCGGCGGCCATGCGGGGCGAAGTCGGAGCGGCCGAGCGGCGCAGTAGGGTTGGACGGCAGCTCTCGTGTGAGCCCAAAGGCGCGTTGGTCAAGAGCCGACGGTTGAGGTTGTGGTAGCCAATGCTGGGGCATGCGGCGCGAGAGCCGGTGGTCGAGGCAGTAGCGACCCTTGTTGGGGCGCGGGGCAGCTTTGGGCCAACGAAGGCGCAACACGGTGGTGGACGGGCTAGCCGGGTGGTAGCACGGCTCGAAGCTGGCAATGGTCCATTTTTTTCTTCCCCTTTTTTCAATCTATCTACAGAACAATCAATATCTGCTCTTTTTTCATGTAATCTTCCGATCGACATTGTGCCGATGACTTCTAGTCTGTTCGTGGTAGATTGAGCAGATTTGCACTGTAGAAAATCATTTAGAAAGCGAAATTAACAGAATTAAAAGCAATCTAAATAGGCAATTCAATTTACAAGTGTTTTGATAATTACTTTTGATCCACCAGAGTAATTCGTACTGATAACGTGTTGAGGAACCGTCACTGGTGAGTACAATCCGAGCGATTCCTCCTATGCAAGAGAGATGGATCAAACACCGATAATGCAAAATAATAAATTGAATACAGAGAGATGAGAGGGGAACTCCTTTCTTTATTGCTTTCTCTGTTCATGTATATATTACAAAGAGTATAACTTCTATTTATAGACTAAGTAAAAGGTGTCCGCTAATAAACCAGGCCTGCAGGCCCAGGTTCAAGTTTCCCAATATGTAGGACGGCACAACAGTGACCCACCGTGCATGTGGGAGTCCACATGCAGAGGTGTCTGTTATATCTGTGGACTGGGGTTATCTTGACGACGTGTTCTACATGACCTCTGTTCCCTAAGGCGGTCATCTACTTCGCCTAGACGACACTCTCTTGCCTCATCTACTTCGCCTAGACGACACTCTCCTGCCTTGTCCGTCTAATTGACTTTTCTTGGCTAGATGGCCACTTAGCCCGGCTAGGTACTAGGCGCCGGTTTATGATCCAACTAGCACCTAGCAACTCAGGTAAAAACCATGTGACGCATGCTTTGTCTCAAGAATACCGGAGACCAGTGACTGGACCCTGTGCGGTCTCAAGCGGTTAGGACCAGTGACCGGTCTTGCCAGACCAGGTATCGAGCTCTCTATTCTCTTCAGCTAGCCCCAAACTCAAGTGAATCAGCATACAGTCAGCAGGGGTTCGTTTTGGTAGAACGCATTCTCCTGACGGGCTCTGTGACCTTGGCCAGTGGTCATCGTTTGGGGAATTATCTTTCTTCCGCATAGCGGTAGCCTCTCGGAGACTAGTTGACCGGTTTGGTCCTGAGGGCTCCCATGGCCATGGCCATGGAGGCAAATTCTGCTGGACTGAAAATCTGACCCTTACCTCAACCTGACTTGACGAGAAAGCTAATTTATATCCTTAATTAGCATGAGTCGGCTCCATATGAGGAGCAATTTTTTTATTATTCAACCATGTTCCAATTTATTTTTTAATAAGCCTCGCCCCACTTATTTTCAAATCTAACTCTTTCGACGTGGCATACCAAGACAATGCCTTGGTGAAGTGATATAATTTGGTCATACTATGATGATTGGCGTGACAAAAAAAATGACACATTTGAAAATAAATTGATAGAGGGATAATCAATAACAATAAATTTAAAAAGTTAAATAATAAAAAAATCCCATATATAAGGCACGAAGAGACTCAAGGAGCAAACATGTAAGGTTTTGTTGATGATTTCCCCCACCGCGGAATTTGAAATTTAAACGTTACGCTTATGGGCACTTTGTATCATGTATGCCGGCTCCAACTTGAAATTCCAAACCTTTTTGGTAGCTAATGTTCTGTCGTCCGGCCTACTAATTTGCTCTAGCCTGCTATCTTTTTTATTTATAACTTATAATTTTTGTGGACAAATAAATCGGACAGCTTCTTTATCATTATTTCAAAGTAGCTTATGAGAACAAAATTTTTAAGTAGTTTATTAATATTTAATTTATTTATATAAACACTTACAATAAAATAAAAAAAATAAATCACAGTCATAAAACACAGCGAAAAAGAAATCCCCGTAGTCTACGCATGGCCCACGTCGAAAGTTCAATCATTCTGCACACTATTTGCTCCGCACTATCCTTTTGGCGTAAAAGAAGGTGGAAACGTCGGCAAAACGGAATCGGATCCCCAATCGCCGGTGAGTTCACGCGATTACACGATCCCCAAATCCCAATCCCTCAACCCCAACCGATTCCCCAACGCGGGATCCCGTAACCTCTTCGTCTCTCCCGCCCCAAATCTCTCAGCGCGGCATGGATGGCGTCGATAGGGTGCATGTGGCGGCCTTCGTCTTAACCGTCAGCTGGGCCTCGGCAGTCTACCGCTCCGCCGGCGACCTGGCTGCCCTGGCCTTCGTCGTGGGGTCCTATCTCGCGATGCTGCTCCTCCTCTACTGCCTGCGCGCCCTCCACCGCACGCCGCCCGGGCGCGGGAGGGGCCGGCTCAAGGCCGCCGTCTTGGCGCTTACCGCGATCCTCACCGCCATGTTCTTCGGCAAGGTCGGCGCCGCCATGCCCCTCTGGACCGCCGTCGCCGTCTGGGCCATGTCTACCGCCACCGTCGCTGCTGGGTTCTTGGCGTTGTGTGCAGGCGCGGAAGCTGCTCGATGAAATGCCAACCTTGAACAAAGACACCGTGAGATGCGCGTTGGTCTGGCTTGCGTATGAATGGGTTTGCTTGGCAATTTGGCATTGACAAGACTACTATTACCAGTAATTTGTGGTACTGTTGATTACTTATTACAATTGCAAACTTTTCTGAACCCGGTCACGGTTTGCGTTCTTTTTCTTATAATTTGACTAGGATTGCTACACCCTTCTTTTTTTTTTTACTAATTTGAGTGTAACCGATCCGGTCTTTGGTATTCCAAACCAACCCGGCGGCTGCTGCTAACTGTGGTTCGTTTCGTCGGCCAGCCCTTTGGTATTGCAAACCAACATGGCGGCTGCTGATTGCGGTCCACCTGCCAATCCGTCGGCAGCATCTTGTCGACCGTCCCTGTCCGCCACCGCCCCACCTGACGGTAGGGGTGCAAATGGATCGGATTTTTTTTTGGACCGATCTGGTACCGAATTCAGTTGGTAGTGAATTTAGTAAACTGGTTTAGTATCTGGTCGGATTCAGTTTCAAATACGGATATGTGTAGATGGATTCGGTATAGTTGATTTTGACCGAATAACTTCGGTATTTAGTAAATCGAATATTATCCGAATGAATATCCGAAGACTTCTTCGCACTTCCGCACTTCAATATTCGTATTCGGATGAATTGATAGCTGGCCCAGCCGGTCCATGCGCTCAGCGCTCCCGTCATTTGCAGCGACTCATCCCGTGGCTGTGAGCCTGTGACCCCAATACCCCACCCAGCTACCCGTGACTCACTCCAAGACTGAAGACTCCAGTGGCAACCGGCGCTCGTCTCTCGATTCTCTCCGCCGGGCGCCGCCGCATCAGCACCCGTGGCGACCCCTCCCGTAAGGCGCTCCCCTCCCTCCCCCTCCCTTTTCTCGCTCTCTCTTCTCGCATGTCGCTTATGGCTTATCTGTGGGGTAGGATTAGATCTGTGGGTTAGGATTTTAGATCTTGCATCGATTGGTGAGTGTAGTTGGATTTGGTTCCAGAACGGTTATTGTACACCAAGCTATTACTTGTTTGAGAAGTTGACCATCAATTGCAGTTCCAATCTTGGTTTTGTAATCTCCAAGTACAACGATAGTTGATCTGGTAATGGCACCATCGGCTTCTGCATTATAAAGATCGATCCATGAGTAGATCTTCTAGCTCTGCTTGAAAATTGGCCAATGACTTTGTAAGACCTTTTGGGCAGAATTTAGTCTTCATTTTACATTGTCTCTGTGAAGTCAATGCTATTTGTCTCTATGAAGTTAATGCTACTTGTGACCCTTGATGAATTCCTGATCATGGAAGCCGATGTTACAGTAGATGTGAAGTTTTATGACAAGAGGTGGTCTGTTGTGGATAAGGTATATATGCCCAGAAACAAGAATTAGAGGATGCAGATATTATTTGGTTTGATTGATATTTTGGAAAATACAAGATTAACCTAATTGAAAAATCGGCTATGATTAAGGATGTTTGATATTTTTGTAAAGTTTTCACCTTCACAAAAAAATGGGGGCATGGATTGCCATTAGATTTTGGTAGCCAGAATAAGCTCATTTAGTACACTGACTACCAATGATAAGTTCTTAAAAGAAGTAGAGCAGGCAACCACCAATACATTTATGTTATTGTGTATACATACATTGATACTTGATTCAGAGCTGATTCAAAATCATGGACTAAACTACAAGTTTATCATTTATATTTAGAAATCATCAGATTGCTTGCACAAATCTATATCTAGTAGTAACATCAAAAAAATCAACGAGAAGATTCATACCCACAGACTAATCCAATTAACTACCCTCCCACTATATCTAGTAGTAACATCAAAAAAATCAACGAGAAGATTCATACCCACATACTAATCCAATTAAGTACCCCCCATCCATAACCCCTCCCACTTTGGAAAGGTAACAATGGAACTATCTAATCATGACCAGTGAGGCAGTGATCCATGCCTCGGCTGGTCTTTTGCTTATATTTCGTACTCTATCACAACAGGTATTCAGGTATTTACAATTTGAATTTCAGCATTTCCTTTCCAATTAGATACTCGGTTCACGGGTTGAGCGCAAATGTCTTGAAGTGCTTCATCAGTCTCACCATGGCAGGAAGATCATCCATTCCATATTTCCATTGCAAGTTTGCAACTCTGAATTCGGCATATATTTTTTCCTAGCCATAACTCTAAATTCAATATTTTCTTTGTCAATAATCATATTTTGTGTGTTAGGGTGGGATAGAAGGGTAGTTTCTGAGTTTGAGATTCGGCATATTTTGTGCCTTATGATGCTTACTGATTGATTAGCTCTTCTCTATTATGATTTGCAGCATATTTGCAGTTGTAAATTGTGATGACATCTGTAAGTACAAGTGTAAGTGATAGTGTGGGTGTAGTTGCATCTTGTGAAGCGCCAACTGAATGTCAAGAGTCACCGTCTATTGGAAGTGGCACGCAAGAGAATGTAGTACAACATGAGGATGTTGAGCCTAGTGCAAAGAGGCAAAAGAAGAGTACATCAGCTGTTTGGGATGAGTACACTAGGAGTACAAAGATGGTTGAAGAGAATGGGAAGAAGGTTGTTCAACATTGGGCGCAATGCAACCATTGCAAGTGCAGTGCAAGATGTGAGACCATCAATGGCACAACATGCTTTTGGAATCATTTGAAGAAAAAACATAACCTCCGTCCAGGCCAGTAGCAGCTCAAAGTAGAAAAAAATCGTGAAGACAATATTACTGTCATTGAACTGTACAGGTATGATCAAGAAGCTAGCTTGAGAAAATTTTATTTGGCGATAATCATGCATGAGTACCCTTTCAATATTGTTGAGTATGAATATTTTGTTGACTTCATCAAATCCCTACGCCCTAATTTTCTAATCAAGAACCACACCACTATTAGGAAAGAGCTAATGGACCTCTTTTTAGAAGAAAAGAAGAAATTGTATGAGTATTTTAAAACTGTTGAGTATCGCTTGAGCACAACTATGGACATGTGGACATCAAATCTGAATAAAGGATATATGTGTGTCACTGTGCATTGGATTGATGATGATTGGCAAATTCAGAAAAGAATTATCAAATTCATGCATGTAGAAAGACGACATACCGGTGCTAAATTGTCTGAAGAATTTACTAATTGTGTCATGATATAGTATATTAAAAAGAAAAATATTTTCTTTATCTTTGGACAATGCATCTGCAAATGAAGTCTGTGTTAAAGATGTCATTACTGAGCTCAGAAAGTAAAGTCCACTAGTGTGTGATGGTTTATTTTGTCATATGAGATATGCCAATCATATTCTGAATCTTGTTGCTAGAGATGGCTTGCAAGAAATTGCATCTAGAATTCAGAACATTAGATCATTTATATTAGCAATCAAAGGCTCTCCATTGCAGTGGGAGGAATTCCAGAAGTGTGCAACAGAATGTGGGTTAAAAACAACGATGGGTCTCTCATTGGATGTTGCTACAAGGTGGAATTCCACCTATACCATGTTGAGGGATGCCCTGTATTATAGGAGTGCTTTTGAGAGGTTTTTGTGCTTAGAACGCTGTAGGTATGAGAAAATTGCTCCTTCCAGCTATAAATGAGATAAAGCTCTAACACTTTGCAAATGCTTGAAGAAATTATATGATGTTACCGAGCTATTCTCTTATACTTTATATCCAACTACAAATTTGTTTTACCAAAGTTTTTGTGATATTAAGATGTTGATATCTGAGTGGTGTGCTAGCACTGATACCACTATTAAAGAGATGGCATAATCTATGAGTGATATTACGTGAAAAAGCTTTATGGTGAGCTATTGTATAAAGTTGAACTTCAAAAATTTATGAATGTTGTGAAGTAAATGTATGAAGCATATGCTTCTGTTGCATCTACTATCCCAAAGAATACTACTACACCTGCTCCTAGTGAAGAACCAGAAAATCTCTTTATGGACAATGAAAATGAGGAATTTCATAACTTCTTATATGACACTCAAGATGGCACTGGTCAAGATGAGCCAAATGACTTGGAAAAATACATGGCAGAACAATCACTAAAGCTTTCAAACTCTAGCAATCATAAATTTGATATTTTATCGTGGTGGAAGAACCAGGAATATGAATATCCTATTCTCTCGAAAGTTGCTCATGATTTGTTGGCCATTCAACTGTCAACAGTTGCTTCAGAATCTGCTTTCAGTGCTGGTGGCCGGGTCATCGATCCATTTCGCAGTCGCCTCGAGCCTGAGATGGTAAAAGCATTGATCTATACCAAAGATTGGATAGCTGCATCTAGAATAGGCGATAATTTTAATAGTTTGTTATCTTTTAGTTTGAAAAAAGTTGTATTTTTTTGTAATGTACCTTTTATTACAATTTTCAGTTTCTAAGAATAAGGTTGCATCTATCACTACTATCTGGAGGTTGTTGAGACACTTGTTACTAATATGTTGATTTAGGTATTGCACTCTTCTTTTTGTAAATAGTTTTCATCTTTTTTCATTACAAATTTGCTTCTAACTTAGTTTGACATATTAATTGGTGAATTGTAGGAAGAAAAAATAGCTAGTGATGATGAGCCATAGAGCGTGAAGGCACTTTGAGCGTTCAGTTATTGTCTGCTTGAGACTATAAGCCTATACTATTGTTATTTTGTGTTTCTATTATGGCAAGATAAACTTATGTTATGTATGGTACTCCGTGCTCGTAATCTCGTATGAACCTTTGTGTTCCTATTGTGCCTTGTATGAATTTATCACTTATGTATAATTTGTGTTCCTATTGTTCTCGTTGCTTCCTTCTGTTCTTCATTCACCAAATGCAAACAAATTTCTGATGTTCATGTTTCCTTTAATTAAAGTTCCTTATGTTTTGCTATTGTTTTTGCAGAATCTTTCTGGAAATTCTAATGCCCTCCCTCTATTCCTTGCACTCTCCAGATACTAGCCTGCTAATGCCCTGATACATCTCTGTACTGATGCTTTGCTAGATCTTTCTGCACATGTTTCAAAGGTTTCAGATGAAGAAAAAGATGCAGTGCAAAGTGCATAGTTAAGAAGACATCCTGAGGCATTTTGGGTATGTTTTGTAAGCATTATTACCACTTTGGAAAGGAAATGAATAATATCTATTATGGACTGCTGATTTCTGATGAATAATTGCCAATTAAGGTTGACTTTGCCGACTTCCATTTTCTGAGTTCAGTGTTGCTGAGTTCAAGGAAGCAAAAGTGGACCCAATATCTCAATTCCTACAATTGCAACATGTAGTTGAATGTTCATTCCTATGCTAATTGCATGCAGTGTCTTCTTTCTCGAGCTGCTCTTGGTAATATTGCAGGTATGGTACTATTTGTATTTCTTCTTTTACTTCAATATTTATGATATGTACTCATGGTTGATACCCTTAGTTACCATTTCTGTAGCTACTGTTATACAGTATTTGCATCTGTAATGAGCTGCATGATTTAAATTATGATATTTATTTGCTTTCCACTGGATAGTGATTCAACATTATTAGAGGAGTTGATCACTGAATCATTCTCTTTGTCAAATGAGCATGGATGATTTCACTTAAGTGATAGCATGGCTATGCTTTACACCCTTTTTTCCCTTGGAAAATGTATCTGGCCATCAGTTGATCTTTGCCCCGAACCACTAGTTCGTGTCATCCTCTACATCACCCAATGTGCCAGTTCATTGAGTGCAAGTGAAATAAAAAGTACTGAACAAGGATCTCTTGAAAGGCCCTTTTGGTATATATTGGCACTGGTCTTGTTTCGGCGTAAAGGGAAGCTTAGGCTACCATTCTTTCATTATTTTTATTTCATTTATGTAGTGTACTTTTAGAACGGTAGTTGCTTCAGCTTTGCCAATCCTACGGTTCACTGATATGCCAGAAAATACAGGAAAATGTGTAGTATGGAGTTTGTTAGATCCCCCAAAAAGGAGTTTGTATGATATAACATGAGCTGTGGTATCTTCTCCCTTGCGCAAAACTGTAGCTTTTGAAACTGTAATCATACGCATTATCCGCCTATATTATCTGTTTTCGAGCCAAATCCATTATATATCTGTTTCGACGGTACCGTATTCGAAACTCCGAATATTCCGAATTCGTATTTGTATTTGATCTTACCGTATTCGACTCAGAATCCGGGGAAAAATGTGGGTTAGAATACGGTTTAAGCAATATCCCTCCGAATCCGATCCGTTTGCACCCCTACCTGGCGGCACAGGTTCACCCCTACAATCTTCCGATTCGGCCATGTGCAACAAGAAAAGATGAAATGGAGTATTGGTACGACGCTCTAGTCTCTATCTTGCTAGTTCTCATTGGTTGTTCCACCTAGGCTAGTTCATCTTTACGAAATCGCACACATGCAATTTTTCCGTAGCTGAAGACGCGCAGTGCTGTGTTTTCCGTTGAGCAAGTTGATTCAGAGACCGTTCGGTTGGGCTAAAATTTGGTAGGTTATATTGTAAATATTACGATATAAGCATATATTTAGATTTAATTTTAGGATATTAACTAAAGACATAATTATGATATAAAACACATATAAATAACTTAACTACTATATAAGCATATGAATTTTTTAAGCCATCCAAATTAAAATATATGCCTAACAAATATATCATATAAGAGTCCAAAATCAGCATATATATATATATAGATAAATTAAGTTATACAAACTAAATGCTAATAACAAAATGAATATAACATGCAAGACCAAATTTAACATGTTATTAATATTTTAAATGTTATAATCTACTCTCAGAAGGCTAGTTGCACAAGATCCATTCTTGGCCATCTCCACTATGACAAATATTAATTTTGATTATATATGACAGTTGTAGATTAGATCTTAAGCTCTAAGTCAAGCTTTCTATTAAAGGAGATCATGGACCATGAATAAATGTTGTTGAACATTACAATTGAATGTTATAATCAATCTAACCTTCTAATAGACTAAAAAATATTGATTATAACAAAGCAACAGAGCTCGACTACAGCTGAATCAACTTAAAGCTAATTCCTGAACTGATGTAATATCAAGTACATCTGATTTAATGATAAGAACAGACTCAATAGTAAAGCTAGCCACAAGCTCAAGATCAATCTACCCTCACATTCATATATAATTTCAGAAATATGTCATTTCATCATAGAGCATTTATTATTAGCCCACAAAATTACTTTGTACTTTCTTTAGAATAGACATCCAAAAAGAACAGTAGCAAAGTAAAAAAATGTTACAATACTCACAACACCAGTGATACTCAAAAGAAGAAATTAGAGCAAGGTACGCCTCAAGGCGTTGTCCCAGAAAACCAAGTGCCTCACTTTGCCAAGCAAGAAGACAAAGATTGATGGAGATACAATGCCGGTCTTCACAACATGGCAAACTGAATGTGAAGTCGGGGGTCAAAGACGCCGCACAGGACCATCAGAGCACACTCGACTGAGTGTACTCAAGACCAATAAGGAAGAAAGCTAAAGAGAAGGAAATATGAGATCCGAAGATAAGATACTCACGGAGGAGGAGATGGCGCCTTTAAATAGAGGAGGAGGCTACAACGTGGTGGCTGCGAGCGGTCGACTCTAAGGAGCCTGGGCCAGCTCGCGCTTCTACCGCCGCCTCCGCATTCACCGCCTAAACGCTCATTGAGATGATGTCCAGATCCGGGTGAGGCGCCACATGGAGAGGAGATCTAATCTCCTCCCCCTTATCCCTTCGGATGCTAGTTCGGATGGTCTGAACTTTCTATCAGACGGTCTGAACTCCCCGATGCGTGTTCGAACGGTCTGAACTTTCTATCGAACGGTCTGAACTCTGTGGTGCGAGTTTGAATGGTCCGAACTCTCCGGTGTTTGAACGGTTCGAACTTTCTATCGGACGGTCCGAACTCTCCGGTGCATGTTCGAACAGTCCGAACTCTCTAGTGCGAGTTCAGACAGTTCGAACTTTCCATCAAATGGTCCGAACTCTCCTGCACTGTTTCCTCATAGTGCTTGTCTATGAGGGTTTCAGCCTTATCCTTCTTTTGTCCCACTGACAGGTGGGACCCATCATTTCTTTTTTTATCAAGTTGGGAATTTACCAATTTTCCTTCAAGAGTCCAACAGTCCCCACCAATTTATCAATTTGATAAAAATATTCATATGTCATGTTTAATATATAGCTATTCGATGATGGGTACCTTGCGGGTTTGAACCCAAAACCTAGCAACAAGGACTATGACTCTGCACAGACAAAAGAGGACCTCGCCTTGATCCAATACCTTGGTGTGAGAATTTTTGTCCAAGTTACATTCCGTACTAGACGGCTTGCCCTTTCCTTCTTGAGTTGGGACATTATGGTCATATTCTTATATTTAGCTCATGAGTATTTTAAGAAAGTATACCATTATCTTTCTTTGATTATGACTCCACGATCATACTTAGAAAGGAGTTCTTTCATCCATTCTGCCTCTACAGCTGCTGAATCAAGTGCTACCAACTCAGCCTTCATGGTGGACTGTGTAAGGATAGTCTGTTTAAAGAACTTTCACGAAACAGCCCTATCTGCTAGAATGAAACATAGCCACTCACAGCCTTCATATCATTCGAGTCACTAATCCAGTTAGAGTCACTGAATCCCTCCAAGACTGCCAGATAACCAGAGTAATGTATTCCCAAATTTGAGGTCTCCTTTAGGTATCTGAGTATTCTTGCTAGTGCTATCCAATGATCATCTCCTAGATTAGATGTATAATGACTCAATCTGCTTATATCATATGAGATGTCTGGCCTCATTGCACTAATTAGGTACATCAGGGACCCAATTATTTGAGAATACTTAAGCTGGTCCTTTCCACGTCTAGTGTTTTTATGAAGCTTAGCATTTGTATCATAGGGCGTGGCAGCTAGCTTACAGTCCATGAATTCAAATTTGGTTAGGATCTTGTTCACATAATGTGATTGTGAAAGAGTAATCCCATCCTCACCTTTTGTTAGCTTGATGTTTAAGATAACATCCGCTTCACCAAGATTTTTCATATCAAAATTTTGGGAGAGAAAAGACTTTGTTGTATTGATTACATCCATGTTGATCTCAAAAAGCAATATGTCATCTACATATAGACATAGAATGACTCCTTCAACCCCACTGAACCGATAGTAGATGTATTTATCGGCTTCATTTACACAAAAGTCGATCGAGGTCATTGTACTATCGAATTTCTTGTGCCATTATTTGGGAGTTTGCTTTAGACCATATAGGGATTTAATCAATCGACATACTTTCTTTTCTTGCCCTTCAACCACAAAACTATCGGGCTATTGCATATAAATCTCCTTATCCAAATCTCTATTTAGGAAAGTGGTCTTTACATCCATTTGATGTACTTGGAGTTTGTATGTAGTAGATAGTGCTAAAAGCACCTGAATTGTGGGTAAATAAGCCACAAGAGAATATGTATCAAAATAGTCTTCTCCTTCCTTTTACGTAAAACCTTTAGCCGCTAAACGGGCTTTGTACTTTTTAATAGAACCATCAGGTCTATGCTTTCTTTTAAAGATCCATTTGCAGCCCACTAGCATGTATCCAGATGGAAGATCTGTGATCTCCCATGTTCCGTTAGCTATGATGGAATTCATCTCGCTACAGAATGCCTCCTTCTAGTAATCCACATCCGGGAATGCGTATGTCTCTGAAAGGGTTCGTAGTCCCTCATCCACGACATAGGTGATATAATCATCGCCAAGTGACTTTTCAGCCCTCTGTCTCTTACTCCTCAACTCCAACTCTAGAGCGGCGTTATCCATACTAGGAAGAATAGAGTGTTCATTTGAACCAGTGTCGTCAATGACTTTATTTGGTCTTATAGAAAACACATGCTCAAAAAATATCACATCACGAGACTCCATCACTATATTTGTAGGATGTCATTCACCTCGGATTTGATCACTAGAAATTTGTAAGCCGTGCTATTTATAGCATACCCTAGAAAGACACAATCAACGGTCTTGGGACCAAGCTTTTTTTTCTTCGGCAATTGCACATGCACTTTTGCAAGGTATCTCCACCTCTGAAGAAATGATAAGTTAGGTTTTCTCCTCTTCTATCCTTCATAAGGTGTCTCCTAGTTAGGTTTTCTCCTCTTTCATCCTTCATAAGGTGTCTCCTAGTTAGGTTTTCTTCTCTTCCATTCTTCATAAGGTGTCTCGTCCTAATTGCGAGGTGGAACACTATTTAGGACATAATTAGCTGAGAGAACTGCTTCACCCCACCAATAGTATGGCACACCTGAACTCTGTAGTATGGCGTTAACTAAGTTACAAATAGTTCGATTCTTTCTTTCAGCTATTTCATTTGATTGGGGTGAGTACAGTGGAGTAATTTCATGAATTATTCTACTTTCTTCACAGAATTGAGAGAATTTATTTGAGACGTATTCACCGCCTCAGTCCGACCATAACCATTTGATTTTCTTTTCTAGCTGATTTTTAACTTCGGCTTTATAGATTTTAAAGTGTTTAAATGCTTCATCTTTCGACTTAAGTAAATAAATATAGCAATACTTAGTAGCACCATCTATGAGAGTCAAAAAATAATGTTTGGCACATTTGGTTAATATTCCATTCATCTCACAAAGATCAAAATGGATCAGCTCAAGGGTAGAAGTTCTTCGCCCTTCAACGCTATGGAAAGGTTTTCGGGACTGCTTTGCTTGCACACACACTTCACATTTTAATCCATTCTCATAATTATAGCTTAGAATTACACTTATTTTTCTCAACCGCACAATAGCTTCAAAATTAACATCACAAAAACGTGAATACCAAATAACATGAATTTTATTGTAATGGAAAATATTAAAGATATTTACATTATTCGAATCAATAATAGATAAGCGAAACATACCTTCGCTATCATAACTTTTGCCTATAAAATTACTAAATTTGATCAATACGACCTTATTGGACTCAAAAATAAGTTTTATTCCTTGCTTACAAAGCATTGACCTGCTCAGAAGATTGTGAGTCATGGCAGGCATATACAGTATGTCTTTTAGGATGAGTGTTTTGCCTGAGGTAAACTTCAGGCAAACCTGTCCAATCCCACGTACTGTCGCAACATCTCCATTAGGATAGATCCACCACCTTTACCCTGAAATGAAGAGAAACAAAATCGATTAGTACATATATGTCTAGTAGCATATGTATCAATCCATCAATCAATTGATAGACTTGCCATAAAGGTAGAGGTACATACTCTTCTGAACTGGAGCTGGTCAGTGTGATATTTACTTAAGCCTTACGACTCTTGTGTGGATCGGGAGAGGGACCCCTGCCTTGGTGGTTACGACAATAGTTGACCTTGTGGCCAGCCGCACCACAAACAAAGCAGATGATCTCTTCCTTCTTCTTCATTTTCTTGATTTTGAGCTTGTTCTGGGGCTGGTTCTTGAACCTTGGTTTTCCACTACCTGGAGCACACTTGACCACTACTTGATAAGCTTGGATTTGAACCTTTCTTGCAGTGTCACTGGCTCTAGCACGCTCTTCGATATTTATAGCTGTTGATAACTCATTAAGAGTCAAACGTTCCTTCATATGTCGATGAGCGGTAACAAAATCACGCCATGAGGGTGGTAACTTAGTCAGGTTGATGTTTACTTGGAATTTCTCTGGTAAGATACAGTCGTACTTAATCAAGTCATGTACATGGAGTTGCAGCTCATGGAGCTGCTCCATCACAGACCGTCCATTAACCATCTTATAGTTCAAGTAATTAGCAGTTACAAAGTACTTATTCCCGTTATCCCCTTCGAAATACTTCTCCTCAAGTTCATCTAGAGTTGCTTGGAATTTGTGAAGTAAATATAGACGTCGAACAACCGGTTGGATAGAATGGCTAACAAATAGGCTAAGACTGAATTGTTCATATCCTCACACCGCGTCATTTCAGCGGTTTCCAAAGAGAACACTGGAGGATTTGAAATTACCCAAAATAATTTGAGATCGACTAGCCAAAGTTTTGTTTTAGCCTGCAAACGTTTAAAGTTGGCACTGTCAAACATTTTTGGCTTAACGGCATCAGATGAGGAAGCTATTTCTTTAAAATTTTGTTTTCTGGATTGTTATAAATATTAGGATATAAGTATATGTTTAGATTTAATTTCAGCATATTCACTAAAGACATAATCATGATATAAAAGGCATATAAATAACTTGACTACCATATAAGCATATGAATTTTCTAAGCCGTCCACATTAAAACATATGCCCAACAAATATATCATGTAAAAGTCTGAAATCAGCATATATACATGTAGACAAATTAAGTCATACAAACTGAATATTGATAACAAAATGAATATAATATGCACGACCAAATTTAACATGTTATTAATATTTTGAATGTTATAATCTGCTCTCAGAAGGCTAGTTGCACAAGATCCATTCTTGGCCATCTCCACCATAACAAATATTAATCTTGATTACATATGACAGTTGTAGATTAGATCTTGAGCTCTAAGTCAAGCTTTCTGTTAAAAGAGATCACTGGACCATGAACAAATGCTGCTGAACATTCCAATTGAATGCTATAATCAATCTATCGTTCTAATAGACTGAAAAATATTGATTATAACAAAGCAACAAAACTCGGCTACAACTGAATCAACTGAAAGCTAATTCCTAAACTGATGTAATATTAAGTACAGCCGATTCAATGATCAGAACAAACTTAATAGTAAAGCTAGCCATATGCTCGAGATCAATCTACCCTCACATTTATACATAATCTCATAAATTTGTTATTTCATCACAGAGTATTTATAATTAACATACAAAATCGCTTTGCACTTTTTTCAGAACAGACATCTGAAAAGAACAGTAGTAAAGTAAAAAAGAATGTTGCAATACTTACAACACCAATGGTACTCGAAACCACTGAGAAGAAATCAGAGCAAGGCACGTCTCAAGGCGCTGTCCTAGAAAATCAAGCACCTTGCTTTGTCGAGCAAGAAGATGAAAGTTGACAGAGATACAATGCCGGTCTTTACACCACAACAAAACCAAAGGTGAAGTCGAGGGTCGAAGATGCCGCACAAGACCACCAGAGCACACCCGGTCGAGTGCACTCAAAAACAACAAGGAAAAAAACTAAAGAGAAGAAAATATGAGATTCGAAGACAAGATGCTCACAGAGAAGGAGATTGTGCCTTTAAATAGAGGAGGCAGAGGGCTACGATGTAGTGGTTGTGAGTGGCCAACTCTGAGGTGCCCGGGCCAGCTCACACCTCCGCCACCGCCTCTCCAGTCACCGCCTCCCTATTCACCACCCAAATCGCTCATTGAGACGAAGTCTAGATTCGGGTGAGGCGCCGCACAGGGAGGAGACCCAGTCTTCTCCCCCTTATCCATTCAGATGCGAGTTCAGACGGTCCGAACTTTCCATTGGACAGTCTAAACTCTCCCGCACCTCTTTCACACCGCGTACATCCATGATGGATTTGGCCCTATCCTTCTTTTGTCCCATTGACAGGTGAGACCCATCATTTCTCCTTTTATCAAATTGGAAAATTACCAATTTGCCTTTAGGAGTCCAACAACTTATGGCTAAAATTGCACTGTAACTGGCTGAAATTAAACTATAGCTAACGGTGTCTTATTTGGTATAATTAATTTAAAAAAAATCCTAAAAATGAAAAAAAAACAGATTAGCCCATCACGTATAATGCAAACGAATAGAGGAAAAAAGAACCAGTAAAAAAGCTCAAAAAATACCAAAAATTAAAAAAAATGAATACTATAAATAGTAAAAAAGCTAAAAGTTGAAGTCCAAATAAATAGGGCTTAACCAAATATCATCCATGCACACCAACTGAAATTCAGAGATATACTAGTCAAAGCAACTGCAACATAAAATCGGAGCATGAGCCAGCTAGTACACAATTCCACCGATTTGTCATATCATAAGTCAATTGACCGCTACCAGCATGATTCAGTTAAACTAGTTAGCTCGTGCCTATTAGCTGTCTGGTGTTCGCATGCATGTAGGTTCATAACTCAATTTAACTTTGAAATGTGTAAGTAATGGACTCAAAGCAGCCAGCACGAATTAATTCCAAATTATAAGTGAGCCAAATTCTAATCCTTCATCTACTCTGGACGTAGGTAGCAGCATTAAGAAAGAACTATGTAGACTAATTTCTTGCTAACCACCCAACTGAAGCAATGAGCACATGCTCAGGCGGTGCTAACCAGTGGCCTACGGCATACCATGCTCCAAGTCTTTTCGAATCACATGTCCACCGGCTGGGGAAATGTTTTTGCTGGAATTACTTAGCTCACGCGCACACCTGTAAGTGCTGATGGCAAAGAATGAGGATTTGGAGACTGATAAACTTGTATGCATTGTAAATTAGTAGTTGCCGTACGTTTTCTGCCAATTTCTGAGTATTGAAACTAGCAATTTTTAGGAAATGTGGATCGGCATCATGACCCTGACTGCTCTATGAAATTAAATAGTGATACGTCCATCTCTTCTGATGATGAAGGTGGTACTGTTAGACAATGTGCTAACATATCTTCATAGAACCCGAAGGCCAATTAGAAGATGTAATTGTCGAGGAGTTGAAAGTTGGAATGATCTTTAACAGTAAGAAGGATGTGCTTTTGCACTATACAAAGTATGCTAGGCAAAAGGGTTTTGGTGTCACAGGAGAAGCTCAAAAAATGTTTTTGATGATGATGATGATGGGGAACTCAAATATTTCACACTTTGTTGTTCTCATGCAGACGAGACACGGTCAAAATGAAGAAATATTATGAAGCCAAACCCATCAATTAAAACTGACTGCTCAGCAAAAATAAATGCAACTATTTTGGCCTTGTGATAAGTTTCAACTGACAACAGTTTATTGGGAGCATAATCATGGTCTGAGCCCACAAAAAGCAAGATTCTATAGATGCAACAAGAAAATAGATCTTCATATGAAAAGAACACTTGAATTGAACGATCAGGCTAGAATTCAGGTGAATAAGAACTTTAATTCCTTTGTTGTAGCGGCAGGCGAGCATGAAAATTTATCCATTGGTGAAAAAGACTATTGAAATTACTTGGATAAAACAAAATGATTATAGCTTCAAGGTGGCGATGCTAAGGTAGTTCGTAACTACTTTATTAGAATGCGGTCCATTAGTTCAAGCTTTTTTTTTAGTATAATAGATCTTGATGAGGATTCACGTTTGCGGTATGTTTTTCGGGCCGATACAAAATGTAGAGTAGCATATGAATCTTTCGGAGATGTTACATTCGATACTACATACTTGACAAAAAAAAGTACGATATGCCTTTTGCATGTTTTGTTGGAGTAAATCATCATGGCCAAACAATTTTACTAGGTTGTGGTTTGTTATCTAATGAGAACACTGGTACCTCCATCTGGTTATTTCATGCCTGGTTAACCTGCATGTCGAACCGCTAACCAAAAGCAATCATAATTGATCAGTGTAGAGTAATTTAGAATGTGGTTTAAAAAGTCTTTTTAAAACAGTTTATCAGCTTATCGATATTTGGTTTGTTTACACAAATGCTTGCGCTGGAATAAAAAATAATAAGCCACAACCATAAATCGCAGCCGAAATATCCCCTAGTCTACACTGTTGGGAATTTGGAACACTCAAAAGTATTGTTGGAACACACACAAATGGGAAGCTAGATTACACAAAGGAGAATTGAGTAGAACTAGTTACATTGCTCCATTAGCTCTGAACTCATACAGAAACATATTGTATTCATTAGCTGTAACAAACACACGCGTTAAGAAAGGATGAGGACTGCTGGTCCTTTTATAGCCATGCTAACCGATTTTAGCTAGTATACATCCGTAAACTACTAGTATAGAAACACATGCATGCACTAGATGTCTCCAAACTGATAAAAAAATCTTGACTTTCACAAGTGACTTAATATCTAGGCCAGCTCATGTATTGCTAGAAGTTTCAAGCATGCCGACATCCAATGACAGTTCATGTAGCTAGTTTAGTGATAACTCATCTCTAGGCAAAACCAATTTGTCATTCTCAAGAAAATAAAGTTATCTCTAACAAATTCCCCCTTAAATTTATTTTCTTGAGATACCAATTAATTCTCTATTATAGATAAAATTTTCTTTGGATAAAGCCTTTGTAAAAATATCTACCATTTGTTGGTCTGAACGATAAAATTCCAGTTTAACTTCTTGATGCTCAACTGCTTCTTGAATATAGTGATATTTGATTGCAATATGCTTGGTTCTATCATGGTTGACTGGATTTTCACTTATCGCAATTGCTGATTTACTATCGCAATAAACTGTAGTTGACCCATGTTGTCTTTTGCCGATATCTTCAATTATTCTTCTCAACTAGACTGCTTGTGAGATAGCTCAGGCTACTGCCACGTACTCTGCTTCAGATGAAGACAAAGCTACTATATTTCTTTGCTGACCAAGATAGATACCTGAATCAAGAGAGAAAGCATATCCTAATGTACTTTTCATATCATCAAGACACTCTGCCCAATCACTATCTGTATATCCGATTAATTTTGAATCTTCTACTGGCTTATACCAAATGCCATAATCTGATGTTCCTTTGATGTATCGCAAAACTCTTTTTGTAGCAAAAAAATTTAATTGACTTGGGCTATTCATGTACCTTGATAACAAACTGATGGCAAACATAATATCTAGTCGTGTCGTTGTCAAGCATAATAAGCTTCCAACTAAACTTCTATAAACTATCAAATCTGATTTATTTGCTCCATCTTCTATCTTCTACTTCTCATTCGGCATCAAGGAGTTGCAACTGATTTGCAGTCATGCATTGAATTTCTTCAAAATACTTTTTGCATACTTTTTCTAAGATATGAAAATGCCATTATCATTTTGGCATATTTCTATACATAGAAAATAATGTAGCAAGCCGAGATAACTCATTTCATACGTCTCCATCATATCCCTTTTGAATTCTTGCATCATCTTTTCAAAATTACCTGTATATATAATGAGACAACTAGTATATCCGTACCTCTTTTCTTGACATATAAGGTAAGCTCGCTCTTGCTTTTATCAAATTCTTTCTGTATGAAGTATTTGTCAATTTGACTGTACCACACTCTTGGTGCTTACTTGAGGCCATATAATGCCTTCTTAAACTTGAACACCTTGTTTTCTCCCACTTCAACTGGAAAACCTTCTGGTTGCTCGACATAAATTTCTTCTTCGAGATAGCCATTTAGAAATGCCGATTTAACATCAAGTTGACATATCTTCCACTTGTTTTGAGCTGCTAGAGTAATAATTATTCGTATTGTCTCTAGCTTGCAACTAGAGCATATGTTTCATAGTAGTCGATGCCAGGCTTTTGCTTAAGCCTTTCGCTACAAGTTTTGCTTTATATTTGTGAATTGAGCCATCTGGATTTAACTTTGACTTATAAACCCATTTGACTCCAATAACTTCTCGATTCTTGGGTCGATCAATTATCTCCCAAGTGTTGTTCATCTCAATCATATGAATCTCATCTTCCATAGCTTTTACCCAATTATGGTGCTTTTCTACTTGTTCAAAGCTTTGTGGTTCAATATGGAGAAACCACATGACTCATATATTTTTGCCAGACTCCTTACTCATCGTGGAGCTGATTCTGGCATACTCATCTACTCACTAGCACTCAGGCTTGAGCTAGAACTCGAACTTGATTCATCTTGACTTAGAGCATCACCTTGCTCCTGTTGCTCAACCGAAACTTGTGGTTGGCCTAGTGGATAACCGTTGTCGGTATCAACTGATGCTTTTGAACCTTAGCTGCCTCCCAATTCCAGGAAGCCTTCTCATCAAAGATCACATCTCTACTGATTATGATCTTCTTCTTTTCCAAGTGATAAAGCTGATATCCTTTAGTGCCATCAGCATACCCAACAAATATACAACTGATACTCTTATCATCAAATTTGACTCGCCTTTGAGCTGGTACTTGGGCATAACAAACAGAACCAAATATTTTCATATGACTAATTACCAGCTTCTGACCATACCATGCTTCAAATGGTGTGCGATTTAAAACTGCCTTCGTTGGACTTCTATTCAGAATATAAACTGACGTACTTACAGTTTCTGCCCAAAAAGATTTAGGCATACCTTTCTCTTTTAGCATAGAGTTCGCCATATCATCAATTGTGCGATTTTTTCTCTCGGCAACACCATTTTGTTGAGAACTGTAGGCTACTGTCAATTGCCTTCGAATACCAGTATCATCACAATATTTCTCAAATTCTTTTGAGATATACTCGCCACTTTGATCACTACAAAGTATTTTAATTTTTCGGTTGTTTTGATTTTCCACCATAGCCTTGAATTTCTTAAATACTTCAAGTGCTTATGATCGCTCTTTTAGAAAATAAACCCATGTCATCGTTGTATAATCATTAATAAAAGTGATAAAATACCAATTCTTGCCTTCTGACATAGTTGGTATTTTTCCGACAATATCACTATGCACTAACTCCAACTGTGTGCATGCTTGCCAAGCTCCTTCATATGGAAAAGATGTTCGAATTTGTTTGCCAAAAATACAACCTTCACATGGATCAAATTTCAAATTAATGAATGGTAAACCTTGTACCATACCTTTGGCTCCAAGCAGCTTCAAGGCTTTGTAGTTGAGATGGCCAAATCTCTTATGCCATAATTTAGAGTTATCGCCTATTTCACTTCGTAAAGTCAATTGAGTGGGGTAACTCATTTTCAATGAAAATTTTCTATTTTTCTCCATATCCGCCTTTGCAATAAGGTGATTTCCATTCTTGCAATCCAGTATCTTGCAAGAGAAATCTTTAAAATAAACAGCATACCCATATTCTAGTAGTTGCCCAACACTTAGCAAATTCTGCTTCAGATCAGGTACCAATAAAACATCTCGAATAAAATTTTGACCATTTTCTATTTGGACAGCTATACAGCCCTTACCTTCAGATTGAGCTAAAGAATCATTTCTCATCCGAATCTTCGCCTAATAAGATGAGTCAATGTCTCGAAATATATCCCGATTGGAAGACATATGGTTTGTACAACTACTATCCACAATCCAAGTATCTTCTTTTTTTATCTTGGTCAATTTGACAAGAATAAATTGCTCCTTCTGAATTGTCCTCTTCTTCTGAGAAATTTACAATATGACCGTGCTTTTTACATTTATTGCAAGTCATCTTTTTCCAACACCTATTTGTAGTGTGACTGGATTTTTTTGCAATTATCACACCAGAATTTAGAACTAGCCGTACCTTTTTCTCTTTTATCTTCAGTCGACCTTTTCTACACATCTTTTCTCAGATCACCTTTTCTTTGATAATTTTCACTATTTCTTGAATTTTGGGATTTGAAACTCAACTTTAACCTGAAGGCGCTTTCAATTGAGTTCCCTGCACGCTGTAGCTTTTTTCTTCATGAGATTCCAACGAACTCATTAGTTGTTGCACAGTAAGAGTCGCTAAATCTTTCGACTCCTCAATTACAGCAATAATATATTCAAACTTTTCTGGTAAACTGATCAAAATTTTCTCGACAATCTTTTGATCAGTAATTTCCTCATGGTAGGTACGCATCTGGTTCACTACCTCGATGACCCTCGAGAAGTAATCCTTTATCTTCTCGGACTCCTTCATCTGCAGATTTTGAAACTGTCTTCGCAAAGTTTGTAACTTTACGGTTAAGACTTTTGTTGAACCTTAAAACTCCTCCTTTAAATTGTCCCAAGCTTCTTTTGAGCTCTTGGAGCCGATAATCCGCAGATACAAACTTTCCGCAACACCTTGTTGAATTAGAAACAAGGCCTTGGCGTCCGTCATCTGGTTTTCTGGCAGAGTTTTCTTCTACTTTGGTGTAAGAACATCTTTAGCAAGATACCTTTTGTAGCTGATCTCCACAATATCCCATAACCCTTGCGATAGTAGTAGCGTCCGCATCTTGATGTTCCACATATCGTAGTTCTCTCCTGAGAATACGGGAACCATCGACTGTGCCATCCCGACGCCCGAACTCGAAGCCATAATCTCAGCTCCAAAAAATAGCACGAACGGACTACTCCACTACGCCTGACTCGAACCTAGGGCTCTGATACCAGTTATTGGAAATTTGGAACACTCAAAAGTATTGTTGGAACACACACAAATAGGAAGCTAGATTACACAAAGGAGAACTAAGTAGAACTAGTTACATTACTCCATTAGCTCTGAACTCATATAGAAACACATTGTATTCATCAGCTCTAACACACGCGTTAAGAAAGGAAGAGGACTGCTGGTCCTTTTATAGCCATGCTAACCGACTTTAAATAGTATACAGCCGTAAACTACTAGTAGAAACACATGCATGCACTAGATGTCTCCAGAATGATCAAAAAATCTTGGCTTTCACAAGTGACTTAATATCTAGGCCAGCTCATATATTGCTAGAAGTTTTAAGCATGCCGACATCCAATGACGGTTCATGTAGCTAGTTTGGTGATAACTCATCTCAAGCCAAAACTAATTTGTCATTCTCAAGAAAATAAAGTTATCTGTAACATACACATGGCCACTTCGAAAGTTCAATCGTTTTACACACTATTTGTCTCCGCATAAATCTTTGGCGTAAAAGAAGGTGGAAGCGTCAACAAATCGGAATCGGATCCCCAATCGCCGGTGAGTTCACGCGATTACACGATCCCCAAATCCCAATCCCTCAACCCCAACCGATTCCCCAACGCGGGATCCCGTAACCTCTTCGTCTCTCCTGCCCCAAATCTCTCAGCGCGCCATGGACGGCGTCGATAGGGTGCATGTGGCGGCCTTCGTCTTAACCGTCAGCTGGGCCTCGGCAGTCTACCGCTCCGCCGGCGACCTGGCCGCGCTGGCCTTCGTCGTGGGGTCCTACCTCGCGATGCTGCTGCTCCTCTACTGCCTGCGCGCCCTTCACCGCGCGCCGCCCGGGCGCGGGAGGGACCGGCTCAAGGCCGCCGTCTTGGCGGTCACCGCGATCCTCACCGCCATGTTCTTCGGCAAGGTCGGCGCGGCCATGCCCCTCTGGACCGCCGTCGCCGTCTGGGCCATGTCTACCGCCACCGTCGCTGCTGTGTTCTTGGCGCTGTGTGCAGGCGCGGAAGCCGCTCGATGAAATGCCAACCCCGAACAAGACACCGCGAGATGCGTGTTGGTCTGGCTTGCGTATGAATTGGCTTCCTTGGCATTGACAAGGCTACTATTACCAGGTTGGTAGTTTATGGTACTGTTGATTACTGATTAATCAGTCACTCTTCCTGTCTTTGAGTTTCAGGTTGCAATTGCATACATTTTGTGAACCTGGTCACAGTTTGCGCTCTTTTTCTTATAATTTGACTAGGATTGCCGGTATTTGATTAAGACATGATGTGTTGGGAAATGCTAGTCATTTCCGGATAGTTTAACATTGATATGTAGTTTCGTTACGAGTCGTTATAAGCTTGCTACAACCTTTTTTTACTAATTCCAGTGTATTTCGCTCAAATGCTGTGTTTTCGAGAACATGCATTTGTGGTTTGTGCAATTTTAACTTTTGAGAAAATTAGGTTAGTTCAATCGCAAAAGTCAATATTTAGGAAAATACCATCGTAAAAGGGATGGACTTCCATATGTTACCACAAACGCTGAAATACGGTAAAACCACTCTTGAGGGATATATATATATATATATATATTAGGGAAGACGGTGGAAATTGCAGCCTTCATACCAGTATCTTCATCGGTTATGATGAGTCTAGGTGCAATTCCTCCTATTGCTTTTAAAAATGTACGAAACAACCATATGTATGTCTCACATTTCTCATTGCTTAATAATGCAGCCCCAAGTAAGACACATGCCTTATGGTGATTTACGCCAATGAATGGTGTGAAGATCATGTTGTATTGGTTGGTATTATATGTAGAATCAAAAGAGATAAGATCTCCAAAATGGACATAATTTTTCCGACATATACTATCCGCCCAAAATACATGTACCAATCTGCCCTTGTCATCAACAACATAATCGAAGTAGAATGAAGGATTTGTAGCATTCTTTCTACAAAGGTTGTCAACAAACATCTGAGCATCCAATGACTTAATGTAGCTTCGCAACTCTTTATGATAATTCTGTAAATTTCTCCTCGTGCATCCTACATTCTCAAATCCACCTTCACTAATACGGAGATATCTATATGCATCGCTTGCGCCAATGCCTCCTTTATGACATGTGATTAATGCACGCTTGGCCTTCTCATTTACTTTCCTATTAGATCTGATCAGTTGTTGTTTACTAGGTGATACTAACTCATGTGTATGAGATTCAACAAATGTTTCCACTCTGAACTTATTATCGACAGTGCGTTTGACAGCTAGCATTGCCTCGCAGCCACACCTACTTAGCTTCCTAACATATTTCCTTTTCTTTGACTCCACGTTGTGTTTACCTTTCTTAGACCGGAAGCCTTGTTTGGAGCACAACCATCGCTGCCATCGCACAACACCATTAATAACCGTATGTGGACCAACACGGACTCCAAACCCAGCAGCATGTGCATATGTCTTGTAGAATTCCTCAGTAATGTCCAAGTCATCAAATATCATCCCTTCAAAAGGCTTTATAGTTGGGTCAACACAAGGTGTGTGTGAAGAGCCCTATAATGCAAATAATTATGTGTCAAGCATGATGGATTAATAGATAGAGTAAAACACATGTACACAACTATGAATGGGGTGCTTCCACTCTTTTCCGGGGTACCAAAATGAATTAATTGTTGAGGGGGTGAACAAATTTCAGCGATGGAGTGTGCATCGAGGCTTAGTTGTCTTAGCAATGCCAATGCCACGCTCTCATCGCCCACTGATTCCATGCATGTTTCATATATCCATTAGTTCTAAGGAAGAACATGAAAATCGGCATAAAGAGAACCATGAGCCATAACTATAAAGATACAATTCCTCAAGAGGGTTTACCACAGATAAATTACCACAGGCGCTCTTCTCGTTGTGGCCGAGGGCGGCGTCGGGGGCGGCCGAGGCGTCGTGGGCGCTCGGGAGGCGGCGACGTCGGGGGAGGCCGGCGTCGCGTCAGCGGAGGGGCGGAGAAGGAGGCGGTGTGGGGCGGTCGCGAGTTGGAGAAGGGGAGGACCCGTGCAGGGACGGCCGGGGCGGGGAGGAAGAGGCCGGGGTGGTGCCGGGGTTGGGGCAGCGTCGGGGGCGGCCGAGGAGCGGCGGAGGAGCGCGGGGGGGAGGAAGGGGCGGCGGCGGCTCCAGTTGAGGCGAGATGCGGAGGAGTCGAGGAGATGAGGCGCTCGGGTTGGGGCGATAGGATTAAACGAAAAACAAGGTTATTTAGAGGGTTTTGTGAAAGAATGCATAAGTGGATTGGGGCATCCCACCTTTTGCGATCTGATCCGTACAGTGTAGATCTGATGGCTGTAGAGTCATTTTTGCACTATATATATATAAGTTTACTTTACCACGAACTCTTGCATTTGTCTAACTTTCAACCTAAAACTTAGAATGCAAAACTGGATGTTTTACCTTCTCAACTATTAATTCCATTTATTTTATCCCTAAGACTGATTAAAGAAAGTTTTAGTTGAGCTGGCACCTACTTATCATCTATGTGAATAAGTGTATTGACTCGTAAACGCCGAATCACGTCCTAATCAACTATACAAACATCTTAATGAATAAAAAAATTCCAAAATTGATGCACCCACATGTCATCCTCAAAATACACCTTCCTCCTCGTCTATCTGCACCTGTGTCGTCCATTGCCGTAGCGTTGCTATCCAACTCGTGCCTCGGTCCTCCCTTTTAAGCCCTAGGCGACATGCTCACCTAGATTGTCCCCCTCCATAAAGGAGAGGAGCTCAAGGAGCTTGAGCTCCTCTGCTCAGGCTGTCGAGCTCCGCCGAACTCGCGTGATTGCTCGAATGAGCTTCGCCCTTGAATTTGGCATACTTTGCCTTCACCGACTGTTATGGTGAGCTCCTCCCTGATACTTGTGCGCTCCCTATTTCTCCCCTTCTTCCTCTTCGACGCCTTCACCCCCTTGCCTTCCACAGCACTGGCTATCATGCGCCGCCATGAGCCCACCTCAGTGCGGCTTGATCCATAACGCCACCTCCCTTGGCTTCCTTACCCTTTCGCAGTTCCATTTTTGTGGTGTGCGCCGTCTCGCCGGAACTACCACCACCACTCAGTGCCGATGGGGGAGGTTCACACGAGAGAAAAGAGAGGAGCTAGTGGAAGAAAGACTAGAGAATGACATGTGAGTCTCACCATATTTTTTTGATTTGTTTGATGATTTTAGTGATTGGTTAACATGTCATCCTAAATCCAATCATGTGTCAAAAAAC
This sequence comes from Melocanna baccifera, assembly GCA_036346265.1. Taxonomy (NCBI): domain Eukaryota; kingdom Viridiplantae; phylum Streptophyta; class Magnoliopsida; order Poales; family Poaceae; genus Melocanna; species Melocanna baccifera. The sequence continues at coordinate 19,652,678 of CM070689.1, read as the reverse complement.
TACTGTCGCATTGATGCCACGTCAGTTAAAACTACAATTAATTTCAAGGGGGCAAAATAAATGGTATTAATAGTTGATGGTTGTAGAACATCCAATTTGTACTTCTGGATTGAAAGTTAGATAATCTTAAGAGCTCAGAGGTAAAGGAGACTTATCCTTTTTTTTAAACGTCTCCCGATGGCCGCTCAAAGCTTCCCACCGCCGTTGCTCTATATATAGGAGGCATCCTTGGCTGTATGTTTGTCTGTCCTGAGTCTCCATTGGAATGGAAGAGTGGTGCCCGTGTATTATTTTTGCCTTGTTTGGGATGCAAATATGAAACACACGGTTAGTTAGTTTTCGAGGCCTCCTCTCCTCCCTGATCTGTACTAATCTGAACTTGTCTTTGTATAGGGTGTTTGTCTGAAAGCCGAGGTGTTGGGGGAACTCACCGTTGGCTGACTGCTCACTGGCTGCGAATCCAATTCGCCAATACCTATGGTTTTCTGCTAGCTCTTCACTAGTTTGGCCGGGACGTACGGCAAGGGAGGTTTACCGTTCCCAACGGGGGAAGAGGCGTGCGGAAGAGCAGAAAACCACGATACTTTTTTCTACAGTTTTGTCAGTGTGCCACTACCGTATAATTTGTTACTTGTGATATTATGCTCCTTTACTATGATTTGGAATAATTTCATCATTGTTTGGTTTCTCCTTTACTATGATTTGGAGTAATTTGTCCTAGCCATGAATCGCCAAGTTCCTTTTTAGAATAAGCAATTTACCCAATAACCATTTTTAGAGAGATTATTTAGGTACAACTAGATCAAATTAGCTCACCAAACGGCCCCAAGTCTGCTACAAACGTTGACCTGGACCTTGTTAGTTTACCTAAAAAAGAGATTCTGTCGTACCGCATCCTTGACCCAATACGTACGTACGAAAAGTTCAAAACAAGAACTTGCCGCAGTTCACCTCACTCAAAAATATTTACTCAAAACCGCAACAATAATAACATGATCATCATAAAAAAAAGAACTATCACACAGTATACCATCGGGATACCTCCCGACAACATACCTCTCCTTACCGCTGCTCTCCCTCCCCTCCCTCTCTTTTCTCTCGAACCAGCGCCTCCCCTCCCCTCCTCCTCTCTTCTCTAGCGCCGGAGTAGCTCTGCACCTCTCCTCTACCTCCCCTACCCCCTCCACCACCAACGACAGGCGGCGACCATGCCGTGTAGCTGCGCCACCATCTCTCTTCCTCCCCCACCGCTACCGCCTCACCTAATCTAATATTTAGTATGTTGCCGTCACCGTGTCTCCCTCCATTGCCACCCTTCGCCTCGCCCGCCGCCCTCCTCCGCCGCCCACTGTCGGATCACCATCTCGCCAGCCTCCCTTTACGTCCAGGGGGTCACAGTGAATCCGTCGTCTGTAGATCCAAAGTTGGAGGTGAAGGAGGAGGAGAGAGTGGCACCAGAGTTTTCTATTGTCAGTGTGCCACTACAATTTGTTACTTGTGATATTTTTCTCCCTTACTTTGATTTGGAATAATTTCATCATTGTTTGGCCCTCTCAGACTTGAGTAATTTGTCCTAGCCATGAATCGCCAAGTTCCTTTTTAGAATAAGCAATTTACCAAATAACCAATTTTAAAGATATTATTTAGGTGCAACTAGATCAAATTAGCTCACCAAACGGCCCCAAGTCTGCTACAAACATTGACCTGGACCTTGATAGTTTACCAAAAGAAAATGATTCTGTCGTACTGCATCCTTGACCCAAAACGTACTACGAAAAGTTTAATGCAAGAACTAGCATCGGTTCACGTCACACAAAAATATTTAGTCAAAACTGCAACAATAATAATATGATCACCATACGAACTACTACCGCATCGTATGCCATCGGGACTGCTGCTCCCCCTCCCCCCTTCCTCCCTCTCTCTCTCTCTTCTTTTGAACCGGCGCCGCCGCTCCTTTCCCCCTCTCTTCTTGAATTTTTTAAATAATCTATTTTTTATTTAAAATAACAAAAATATACCTGCGCAGAATTTTTTTACAAGGGTGGCCTCCAGTCGCTTAACCGTTGGATGATTGGAACTATCGTCTAACGACCGCGCTACATGCAAGTAGTCCGCGGACCGTTGGACGTCATAATTGCAGTCGTCTAATAGCTGGGCGACTGAGACATGTCGCCCAACCGTTGAGCAACTGCAAGCTCCAGTCGTCCAACGATTGGGCGACTGGACGCATACATAAATCGACCACTCGGTCGAGCCTCTGGCCATTCCCATAGATCGACGGCGCACCGCAAAGTGAAGAAAGAATAGGAGGAGAGGGAAGAAGAAGAGAGGAGAGGAGAAAGAGGGGGGAGAGAAAGAAAGAGAGGTTCCGCCACTTTTGCGAAGTAAATTTCTTTTGTATTTTGTAGTCAATATTTTGTGTATGAAGTAAATAGCCATAGAAAATTTTGTCAATGTAGTTATAGAAAATTAGAATATGAAAAGAATTATAGTTGTAGAAATTTTAGTAAATATAGTTGTAGAAAATTAGCATCCGTAGAGAATTATAATTGTAGAAAACTACCATCTATAGCAAATTAACATTCGTAGAAAATTATAGTTGTAGAAAATTAGCATCCATAGCAAATTAGCATCCGTAGAAAATTATAGTTGTAGAAAATTTAGTCAATATTATGTAAAAAAAAGCACCCGTAGAAAATTATAGTCATTCAAAATTTAGTGAATACTTTTATATGAAGTAAATAGTTCGCTTTGTGCAAAACATTATTACGTAACATTTATGATTAATTACGAATGAATATAATGTCGTTAGTACATTGAAAATTTATGCGTACCGTTACAACTGGTATATTGGTATTTAAATCAGTATGTCATATATATTGTCGAAACCTATTAGGAATTATTTATAGTAGGAAAGAGCTCGAGTAGTAAGAGAAGAGCGGTGTCGGTGAGAATGGGAGCCGATAGGAAGTTGATGGGTAGTGTAGTTGGTTATGATAGGTGAACGATCATACAAATGTAAATGATAGTACAACATTACTTCCATAATGTACGATGTGATTTGACTAGTTATAATATTAAAAATATTTTTAGGCAAACATCAGTATACCAATATCCACTACATTAAAAGTGCATTACGGTGTTGGTACAGTTCGTGAAGGTCCGAACGGTGTTGACTTGAGCAGTTTTGTGCAAGCCACTTTGGTACACCTGGATGACAAGAATGCTCAAATCGCAGATGTGATATATTGGCTCACCTGCAGCTTCTCCTTGGACCCTGATGTTTGCAGCATCGTCATACAAGGGCTTTGGAGCCGGTCTGCCATGGACATTAGATGGGAGTTGAGAACATTGATGCACACTACTGCGTGGAAGGGGTTTGTGCAAGATTGCTGGCACCATGGACACGAGTGTATGCTATTTGTGCAATCATGTCCAATAGAATTTATACAAGGCTGTGCCGACGGTTATCATCCGAGTGGTGCGAGCAATTCGGGCGCCCAATATGTTGGTCAAGAGGAGGACCCAGAGGCTGGAATCACAGAGGTTGTGGAGGAAGTTGCTCATGACGAGATTGATGCGGTACATGGAAGAGAGGAAGAAGGGTCACGGTATGGTAAGCCTACAGGACCGGCTGGAAAAAGGGGAGTATATGGAGTACATATGATGAAATGGAGAGCGATGACTTGATGGCCTGTGCTAAAGAGGAAGCTGTACAGGATGACGACGAGGATAGTTCTGATGAGGACGAACTTCTTCAAGCAGTTCCTGAAGAAACCGTTGATGAAACTATTCAAGAGGCTGGCTATGTAGAACTAGAAGTGAAAATTCGATGCTTTATGGGCGCTGCTGGATGAGCACAGCAGGAAGCACGTCGATGAGATGAATAAGGGACTGGCCATGCCTGGGGTGGCACAACCAGAAGACCTCACAGCACTAGCTGAGCCTAACGCAGCTGGTTCGAGGAGGAGGAGCTCACGGAACATCAATTGCTTCTCGGTGTGGATCAAGGCGGAGCTATTAGAGAAGTGGTCTCTGCTGCAAGACATGGACGATGTGAGATACGGCATAATGATGACTAACCTTGCCGAGGTGTACAACTAGATTTTCAGGGGCCTTCGTTCTTAGCCCCTCTCGCCATCGTGGAAGGTGTTCTGCACAGCACAATCAGTTATTTCAGAGAAAGGCATGCAAATGTCACACTTCATACAGCTAACCCACAAATATCTTACTACTCAAAGATTATAGCATATATGATGATACGGGGTCGCCCGATCTTCTCGACGTAGGATGGATACTCGCGGGAGTCTTGATGAATTGTAGCTATCCTCCAATGCCAGTGCAAGGGACGAACACTCTTTAATCCGCCAAAACACACTCGCGTCGATTTCGCCGACCACCAAGCGAAGATCTATCGTGCACCCAATTCCCAGCGGAAAGGCTGAACGATCTTGATTGAAGAACACTCCTAATTCCCTCACGGAATTTCAGCAACAATGATAAACTCGAACAAAGTTCAATAGATTGATTATTCTCAAAGGTAGTTTGAGCCCTTAGGCTGCCAATACATGGCTTATATAGGACCTTGGGACGTCCATAGAGTCCACAAACCTAGTACAACTCAACCCTATGTGGTTTTAGATACGAACTCTCACAAAAAGGAAACTAGATTTTACAGCCGTCACATTGTTTCAGCCATAACTTTTGATCCGTCACGAATTTATTATTGGGACCAGATCCATTGCGTAGCCCTTGAAAATATATTTCTAAGGAGTACAAGAACACCCAAATCGGACTCCGTTTGTGAAAGTTATGACCTTTTTAGTAAGTGCCTGTCAGGCTGTCCCGAACCGAATCCGAATTGAATTCTGAGTTGAATCCGAGTTTGAATCCAATTGGCCTTGTGGGAGGTACGAATTGAGGTCAAAAATCTTATCCAAAACTTGTAGTTTATGTCCTTGGACTTCTCCCTTTTGCTCTCCCACTGAATGGGCTTTCTTCCTTCATGTCTTTGACCCCTAATGTGGTCATCCTCTTCCTTTTGCGTCTCCATTGCTTTGCCATCGACAAACCTAAGAATGCACCATTTAATGACATGAGGTAGTATTCTATTCTTATGAATAACAACATTATATTTAGTGTGGAATGAGTTCACCTGGCAATGTTTGATGCAGCTCAATAACTCTTTCCAGTTGAATAATATATTTAACTGAAAAGTATAATACACGTGCATATCCGCATCATCCTCCCCTTCTTCAAGAAAAGCCGTCCTCGGCTTTTGATAGCCTGAAATTGTACTAAACAAAGAATACAACGTGTATGCATGGTATATATATTTGTCATCAACACTTCTTCTGGTTAGCACATCATGAACATCTGAAGGTGTAATAAACGAAAAGAATAACACATACGCATGGTATATGTAAGAGTCAATTGTTGTGCAATTTTCATTATTTTGCATAAATCGATGAATATAGTAGCAACCAAAATATGCATGCATTGCAATATTATTTTTCACATCATTCTCCCTCCTATAAAAGAAAGTCGTCCTCGACTTTTCTAAGAACATAGACAGATTATTAAGGATCAAAATCAGATTTAGTTGTTTGGATATGGGAAAGAAGATTTTGAGCGGCTTCCATGCTTCAACTGCGCTACTCTGATTATTTTTATATGATTGTATATTAAAGATCGAACCAGTAGACTTATGAAATCTTTGTAAACAGTACGTGCAATTGTTGAAATTAATCTCATTGTGATCATAACATGGCATAAAAGATTGTTTATCCATAATAAGTGATTTTAATTCTGTAAGCTTATCGCATGTAATGCAAATTCTGTGAACATAAAATTTGTCATCTACACCATAATCTCCAATCAAATTGAACTTATATGTGTAGGCATAGGTACTAACTAGTGATTTTGAACTTGAAATTTCAGCAACTTTATAAATCACACTAGATAGCTCTCTAGGATCATCAAACATAATATAGTATAAAGAATCATTAGGAGATATTCTAGTAAGAACTTCCTTATGAGTAATCAATTCCACATTATGTAAATTGAGCAAAGAAATTTCAGAACATGGAATTGTTGGTTGATCATATGAGTACTCACAATTACTCACCTTTGCACAATTAAATTCAGCACCAATAGTGTTACCTTTGTCGTCCTCTTCAAATGATGTAGGCGCTGGGTGTTTAAAATTATTAGGATGCACCCACGGGGCAGCAAGCACTTTATCCCTTCCCGTGGTTATCTCCTCCTCATTTGGCTTCAAAGGTGCCGGTTGTTGAATGTTCAATTCTTCATCTTTGATGTCAACCTGCATAATGTGAGAAACAACACTAGAAGTAGATATTAATGTGTTAGTTTCAGATGCATCCTCACTTTGTCTATCTTCTACTTCTCTCTTTTCTTTTGGTGTCTCTCTCACACTCTCAATTTGGATGCTCTCAACCTCACATATGGTGGAATCACACAGCTCAGTCTTTTTATAACTCTCACTCAATTTGGCTATGTGGCTCTCATCCTCACATGGGTTATGGTATATCTTAGGAGCTATATGTAGTTTTGGAATACTATATATCTCCTTGACCGAAGGGAAAGTCCCATGCTCGGTCATCCTCTGATGTGTCACACTAGTAGAGGCAGCAGAATTGATGTATGGACTGGGAGAAAACTGTGGTGTACGTCTTTCGAAAAGTCTCTTCTCTTCTTGAATAGCACAATTCACAAGATCTTCCACACTACCAAAATATTTATGTTGAAGTGTAGCGGCAATCTTAGAATTCAATCCTCTTTTGAAGTATGTCTTCTTTTGTAGTTCAGTAATGACACCGGCCCGACGTAATGCATCTTTCAGCTCAAAATAATATTATTGCACGGTATTACTCCCTTGTGTGATACTCTCCAAATAGCGAAGCAATCCCTGTGCATAATAGGATGGCACAAATTCTCTCCTTATGAGTGCCTTTAAATCTGACCAAGATTTAATGAATTCGTTTCCAGATTGTTGATGCCACCAACTATAAGCATAATCTTCAAATTCTTTAGTGGCACACATCACCTCTTGGTCTTTGGGAAGCTTTTGAAATCTGAATATTTTCTCCATTCGCCATTCCCACTCAAGATACTCCTCTGGATCTTCACTGCCATAAAAAGAATTAAAGCTATCTTCGACTTGTTGTGGATGAAGTGCCCGCATAACATCATTCACGATGTTCGAGCGTAACACTTTCATTTGATGATTGAATTCAATGCGCATATCTTGTGCGAAATTGTTCATCTTGGTATTGAGTTGCGCTTTCAAGGTGGAAGAAGTAGTGGTGAACTCATTGCGCAAAGTTCCCCTCAAAGTGTGGAATTGAAAACGATCCACCGGGGTATGCTTCTCTTCCATATTATCGTATCCACCTGTCATGATTAGTGGTACAAAGAACGCACAAATACCACAACATATATTCGATATATGGAGTTCACTCTATCTCACTTTTTCCTCACCAAGTAAAGTTCTTACCTTTCCGAAGTGAATTGAGGCCAAAAAGAAACTTACACTTAGTGGTGGCTACAATAGCAAGTGATGATCAAGCGGATTTAAAAGTGACTCACAATTGCACGACAAAGGATATTTTGTGAAGTTTGGTTAGGAAGTATTTATCCTACACAATCTGAATTTCACGATATTGTAAAATTAAGTAATAATCCAAGCTAGAAAGTATTGCCTATGTGCCGATCCAAATGATATAAGTGAAGTATATGAACGCACACGCAATGATCAATGTGACTCAATGCAAACAAAAGGAATGAGCTAAAGGAAACAATCGGGAATATTAGCTCGTTTTGCACCAAGTACTAGGAGAGACGCTAGCCAATTGCAATAATATGAATTTGAGGGCACAAGATTGTCCAAAGAAATTAAATACACAATCTGAATTTATGGACTAAGATTAACTCACCCAAATTCGGCCAATCCTTTCTTTTCTTTCTTTCTTTCTTTCTTTTTTTTTTGCTCAAGCCGTGGTTCTTTTTTTTTCAATCGGCTGCCTTCTCTCTTTTCTTTTTGCTCTTTCTTTTTATACTCAAGGCCGAACTAGATTTAATTGTTCGTAGATTACACGCAAGTCCAAAGTTGTTCAGCAATGTGTAGATAATTCTAGAACAGCTCTAAAGCAATTATCAAAGACTAGTCTCAAGATTCAAAGGATTTAAGTGAAGATCTTAACAGACTCTCGGAATTCAAACCGCAACAAATTTCAGATGGTCTAAATGTGTCCAACTAAGATTCTTGTGATAGCTAAGGTTTCTTGTGGTCAAATCAATCAAAAAAAAGGAAACCCAGATATATTCGGATGTGATATTCTTTCAAGATGCGCAAAGTTCTTATGTGGACAGCAAGAACAAGATTTCAAAAAGTAAATTGAATCTACTTTTTTTGGATGCTAATTGAAAGATCAACTAGCGGATTTTGAAGGGTTCAAAATAACAACGATTAAGCAACGCAAAAGGACACTAAGATCAGCACGTAAACAAAATTTCTAATGGATCAAAACTTAATAAAACTCACGAAAACAACAGATGCGAAACTAGGGTTTGGATTTTTTTTTTGTTGCAATTTTCGGTTTATTGGACTGTAGGACAGAAATAAATCAATCTAAAAGTAAAGGGATAAGATCCTACCGAGTAAACCGCGCTCTGATACCAGATGATACGGGGTCGCCCGATCTTCTCGACGTAGGATGGATACTTGCGGGAGTCTTGATGAATTGTAGCTATCCTCCAATGCCAGTGCAAGGGACGAACACTCTTTAATCCGCCAAAACACACTCGCGTCGATTTCGCCGACCACCAAGCGAAGATCTATCGTGCACCCAATTCCCAGCGGAAAGGCTGAACGATCTTGATTGAAGAACACTCCTAATTCCCTCACGGAATTTCAGCAACAATGATAAACTCGAACAAAGTTCAATAGATTGATTATTCTCAAAGGTAGTCTGAGCCCTTAGGATGCCAATACATGGCTTATATAGGACCTTGGAATGTCCATAGAGTCCACAAACCTAGTACAACTCAACCCTATGTGGTTTTAGATATGAACTCTCACAAAAAGGAAACTAGATTTTACAGCCGTCACATTGTTTCGGTCATAACTTTTGATCCGTCACAAATTTGTTGTTGGGACTAGATCCATTGCGTAGCCCTTGAAAATATCTTTCTAAGGAGTACAAGAACACCCAAATCGGACTCCGTTTGTGAAAGTTATGACCTTTTTAGTAAGTGCCTGTCAGGCTGTCCCGAACCGAATCCGAATTAAATTCTGAGTTGAATCCGAGTTTGAATCCAATTGGCCTTGTGGGAGGTACGAATTGAGGTTAAAAATCTTATCCAAAACTTGTAGTTTATGTCCTTGGGCTTCTCCCTTTTGTTATCCCACTGAATGGGCTTTCTTCCTTCATGTCTTTGACCCCTAATGTGGTCATCCTCTTCCTTTTGCGTCTCTATTGCTTTGCCATCGACAAACCTAAGAATGCACCATTTAATGACATGAGGTAGTATTCTATTCTTATGAATAACAACATTATATTTAGTGTGGAATGAGTTCACCTGGCAATGTTTGATGCGGCTCAATAACTCTTTCCAGTTGAATAATATATTTAACTGAAAAGTACAATACACGTGCGTATCCGCATCATATGAAGGCAAAAACAAAGAAGGGTCAATTGCACATGGTGCACGTGATGGGCAATAGGGAGCATCGTTTCATCGTGCTCCTCTGGGATAGAGCCAGATTTAGGATAGCTCATTCTCTTGTCACACACGAGGTATACCTTGAAAATCATGTAAATGAACCTAACTGCTCATGCAATAAGCCAAAGCTGTTACACAAGCTATGCTCTCATGCTCTAGCCGTCATATTACCAATGTTATGGATGAAGCGCAAGCCGGAGCGCTGGGTAGATGCTGTGGGCGCTACGGTCAGGAGGGCCACACAGCTAGACGATGTAAGACACCTACTGATGAGTAGGCACATCGGCATAGTTTCCCCTACCAGTTGTTAGAGTGTGCAATGTGGTTTCAAGATTATAAATCATTGTACACTATAATTTGTATGTGGCTAGTTGGCACATTTGATGTACGTAGTGCCGTAGTAACTATACCATATGTTGCATGTACCATTTGTACAACTGTTGTGGTATTCCCCCTTTTAAGTACTATTGTAAGTATTATTCTGGTAGCCTAGTATCGTTTTGTTTGTTTATTTACAAGTTATATTTACTACTACTTTACATTCAATGGTTTTCCCACGTAAATGCTAATTTGAACTCATTTTGCAGGTATGGCTCGTTAACTTCGCAGATCAGACTGGCCATATGGCCTCCTAGATGAGCGCATCAAACGGGGGCATTGCACGTCGCACTGTGCCCCGCCTCCTAGGAGTGCAGAGGTGGCGACTGACTTATGGGTGGTCCGCACGTGCACACCCCGAGTAGCTTGGAGGCTAGACCCACACTGGACAACCATGTTTGCACTCCGGCAACGTTGTCTTCTCGCCATACGTAGGTTGCATACTGATCTTTTTTTGCTTTGCAGGCTAAGCGATGCAAGACAACTACCTCTCACCCGGATGGTGCAGGCCACAAAGAGGAAGGTCTGGCACTAGTTGTGAATGGGGACGATGGCGCGGAGCGGTCGTGGCACTTCCCATACGATCGCTCCCTACTGATAGCTTTGGTGGACTAGTGGTGGCTAGAGACGCACACTTTTCACTTCCTATTTAGGGAGATGCCCCCTACATTGTAGGATGTCTCACTGCTGCTTGGTCTTCATATCGTGGGAGGTGCAGCCTTCCTGCCCGAGTCCCTGGCTAGCTAGCGCGTGGACCTCCTAGCCAGGTTCTAGGGAGTCTTTCGCTTGGGGCCATAGAGGGGTACTACATCTTTTCAGCGAGTCAGACGCACATCCCATCATTGTGGTGACTCTCGTAGTTTCGGGTACGTGTCTGACGCCCTTCCCATTCAATCCACTATGCTCTCCTTTCCATAGTATGGTCTTATAACTTTTTGCTTGTACTCAGGTGGAGTAGATGGACCCGGACACAAACGAGCAGCTGGTATCATGGCACTTAGAGGCCTACTTGCTATGGCTATTTGGTTGGGTGCTATTCACCAGCAACCATGGCAACACCGTCAACGTGCGCCTCATTGCTTACGCTAGGACCATTGCTGACGGGGAGGGCCCCCACTTGTTGTGACCTATCACGGCTTGTGCGACATGTGCGGGAGGACCCAGGTGAACTCGATCATCGCGGGGTGTCCGCTGCTACTATAGTTGTGGTCATTCGAGCGCTTCAACCTCGGATGGCCCATGTTCGAGGACATCACTCCGTATGGGACGGATATGTACTTGGGGGAGAGATGGATTGGCCTACGATGAGTTCTCTCTGTTACCGTAGATGGGTATGTAGTCTCGCTTGTAATTAATTCCTTCATATTATGGATTGTTTTATGTAAAAGCTGGTGTTCCTTGCAGGTACAGTTTGCGCATGTTTAGGTTACACAAGCGTATCTGCCCTTTGTGGAGCAGTTCGACCAGCTCACGACTGTTGACGTGCGCCGGGAGCCCTACTCCCCTGAGGCAATGAAGAGTCGCGCTCCTGATGGGCTGTCCTCGCTGTGTTGGCGTGACTGGGCTTTCTGGTTGACACAGAGGAAGCTCGTGTTCGATGTCTTCATAGAGGACTACGTGGTGCATCGTGTCATATGCTAGTTTGGCCTACAGTAGGTCATTCCAGTACCAGACAGGCCACCTGTGCTCGACAATGTCCACATGTGAGTTACCACCGTAGATGTCTCTCATTTTACTGCTAATTCATTACATGATTTCTAACCAAAATGTTACCTCCCGCAGGTACTCTAGGAAGGGAGTAAAACACGGTACGGACTAGACAGTGAAGATGGAGGTGTGGACAGCCCAATGGGGGGCGCACTGTAGGAATATGTGCAGGAGGCCACCCCCTACGACCGCAGCATGTACAATGAGTACCATCGCTGGTACGCTCCTCGGACACGTACCGGGCTAATATATGTCGTTGACCCGCCCCCACCACACGTCGCAGCATCGACCGACACATTCCCTATGTACCTTGGGTGGGATGTTCATGTCGTAGTACGTTACATCATATTTCTAAATCTTCGTTTCTAGAAATTCCACTAATAGGTTTCACCCTTTTGTGTTTTCCTTACTAGTGGACGTCAGTGCTGTGATTTGGCAGGATTCTCACACTATGGGGGACAGGATCGCCAGTGGTGCGGAGTACACATATGAGGAGTTGGTATAGGCTTTCCGTCGTGTGCAAGCCTTGGGTGCACGTGTCATCGCCCTATTGTCATGCACTAGGCTCTCGATGGTCGGCACGTCAGCACCTGGTGCACACTCGGTGCGTTCGCCGACGTTGTCCTGTCCAGCATCACACTGCGTGGGAGATTCTGCGTGGCCACACCTACTAAGGCCTGATGAGGCCAGAGGGTTGGCCAGGGTACATCGGACACCACCTCAGCCTAATGAGGCCAAGGGGGTTAGCCTGGGCACGACCCCGTACATTGCCAGCATAGCAGTTTGCATGTCTTTCGGACTACTCCGGCTTCCCCACATAGGGCGCATATGATGTGCTGTACATCCCTCTAGATGGCTTTGACCATGCCATGGCATTAGTCGAGGGTATGCCATGCCCCCTTTTGTTTTTACCCATCTCTTTACTTGATGAACTAATGATATTTGCACTGTAGGTCTTATACCCCTTGAGGGGTTTGGGGTCTCCCTGGGCCAGGAGGATACAGACTGGTACTTTACGAATTGGAGGGACCAGGTGACGGGCCTGGGACCTTAGCCCACATCCCTGGAGGTTGTCTTTGGGTCATAGCTCAACGGTGCATCAGTAGCCACACAGGTGGTACTGGAGTCCACCCCTTTGGCTTTGGAATCTCATGTGCGCAGGTCTCCTGAGTGTCTTACCTTGTTGAGGCCCTAACACCCGACGATGAGGAAGATGGCCAAGCGAGGCAGGACGAGAGGACGCAATGTGGAGCTAGAGGGGGCTACGGTGGCGACGAAAGGGGTGCTGTTGGGGGGTCTAGTTGATGCGGATATGCACGCGTCTTGTACTTTTCCGTTAAATATCTTATTCAACTGGAAAGAATTATTGAGCCGCATGAAATATGGCCAGGTGAACTCATTTCAAACTATACTTAATGTTGTCATTCATAAGGATGAAATACTACATCATGTTATTACTTGGCGTATTCTTAGATTTTTCAATGGCAAAACAATGGAGATGCAAAAGGAAGCGGACAACCACATTAGGTGCCAAAGACATGAAGGAACAAAACCCACGCAGATGGAGCCAACAAGAACGAAGCACATGTGGAAGGGAGAAAGAAAGCCCATGTGGCGGGAGAGTATAAGCACGGAGCCCAAGAACTTAGAGCACAAGTTTTGGACACTATTTTGAAGCCCAACTCAGACTTCCCACGTGCTCAATCCAATTCCAACTCAGATTCAACTCAGAATTCAATTCGGACTCGGTTCGGGACAGCCTGTTAGACAGTTACTAAAAAGGTCATAACTTTCACAAACGGAGTCCGATTCAGGCGTTCTTGTACTTGTTGGAAATATATTTTCAAGGGCTACGCAATGGATCTAGTCCCAGCATCAAATTCATCACGGATCAAAAGTTATGGCCAAAACAATATGACGGCTGTAAAATCTAGTTTCCTTTTTTTAAGAGTTCGTATCTAAAACCATATAGAGTTGAGTTGTACTAGGTTTGGGGACTCTATGGACGTCCCAAGAGGCTATATAAGCCATGTATTAGCTGCCTTAGAAGGGGGACCAAGTTTTATGCATCAGATTGAAACATAGCTATTGCTTGTTCTTTCCACACCAGAGTTCATGCGAGGACTTTGAGAGAGAATTAGACGATCTATTGTTTGTTCTGAAGATCAAGGTCAAGCCGTCGTTCCATTGGGAATTGGAGACTTGGCGTTCGTCGCTTGTGGTCACGCGACGAACAATTTTCCAGTGTGTTATGGGCGTATTCTGAAGAGTTGAGGGTTTGTGCATGGGCACGAGTGTTCAGCTAGCGACATCGTCTACTTCACATCAACTATCTACGATTCCTCACTGAGAAGATCGGGACCCATCCCCGTATCATATGGTATCAGATTCTAGGTTTACTCGGTGAGAACTTCTTTACCCGTAGTTAGATTCGTTTTTCTGTCCTATCTGCCATTAAACCGAAAATTGCAATACCAAAACCGTAGTTTAATCTGTTTAGTTCTTGTGCGTTTTGTTAAGTTTTCGTCCATTAGAGTTTTGTTTTCGTGCTGATCCGTGTGTTTCCTTTTGCGTTGCTTAATCTTTGTGTCCACATAAACCCTATAAAATTGTTGATTGAATCGCTCAATTAGCAACTAAAAAGAGTAAATTGCATTTACTTTTGAATCCAACATTCCTTGCTGTCCAATTTCCTCTCAAGAGATCCATCCGAATTCTCTTTGAGGGAGAGTTTGAGATAGTATCCACTTCCCTCAAAACCGAGAGTTTGCTGCGGTTTGGCTTCAAAGAAACAAATCACTACTTGTGCCAAACCCTAGCTGACCGAAAAGAAAGAATTGCTACAGTTGAGCTTCACTTATATCTTTTCATCAATTGAGACTAGCTTTTGATATTGCTGTTAGGGCTGTTCTTGAGTATTATTTACGCTTGCTGAATTCTTGAATTTGTGCAAAAGGAAGACAACAGTAGTTTGGCCAAAAAAAAGGGAGTAAGCTAAAAAAAAGAAAAGAAAAGAAGAAAGCCTGAAAGTTTCCTGCGATTTGATCAAGAAACAGTGAAAATAGAAAGTGTTGGCCAAAACTCTGTAAAAAAAACCCTAATTCATATTTTCAGCTTGTGCACTTATTCTCATAGAGCAATCTTGTGCCCTTACATTCATAACTATTGCAATTGGTTAGCGTCTCTCCTTGTACTTAGTGCAAAACGAGCTAGTTATTCATCTCAATTTCAGATTGCCTCTTTCTAGCTCATTTCCTTTTTTTACATTAAGTCCCATTTATCGTTGCGTGTGCATTCATACTTTTCGCTTTAACCAATTGGATCAGCACATAGGCAAATACTCTAGCTTGGATCATTACTTAGCTTTACAATACCTTGAATATCAGATTGCATAGGCTATACACATACCTGTCCAAGCTCCACCTACACCTGTTTGTGTACTCTCTTGCTCTTGGTTACGCTCATACATTACCGGGTTGAGGTCGTTCGCTGTCCCAAGTGTCGATTTGACGTCCTTGATTCACTTTGGAACGGTAAGCTTGCCTTGTTTTCAGGACAATAAGCTGCAAGCATAGAGAGAGCTTTTGTTTCACTAGCCCAGATGTAACCTCGCTTCTTATTTGAGAGTTGTTTCCATGTCAGGTCACGAGGAGGATCCACCTAATCCGGAGGCGCCGGTTACGTGGACCGAGTACACTCGATTGCGCGAGATGCTACAACAACAACTTCTTGATGGTAACACTAGCGTGAGCAATGAGCTCAGAAAACTTCACATAGGACTGAACCACCTCGGGAAGGAGGTTCAACAATTGCATACGACCATCAGTAATAACTTTCTGGAGCTGTGTGCCATGTTCGCACACCACAATCTACGTGGGGGAGCACCTGCTAATGACACAAGTGTGCACGGTCCTCCAAAACTACATATAGCTCCCGAGATACACCACAACCCATGTGAGGAAGAGAGCCACATAGCCAAATTGTGTGAGAGTGATAAAAAGAGTAAGTTGTGTGATTCCGTCATATGTGCGGTTGAGAGCATCTAAATTAAGAGTGTTAGAGGGACACCAAAAGAAAAGCGAGAAGTAGAAGATAGACAAAGGGAGGATGAATCTGAAACTAACATATTAATATCTACTTCTAGTGTTGTTTCTCATATTGTGCAGGTTGACATTAAAGATGAAGAATTGAACATTCAACAACCGACACCTTTGGAGGCAAATGAGAAGGAGATAACCACAGGACGGGATGAAGTACCTGCTGTCCCATGGGTGCATCCTAATAATTTTAAACCCCCAGCACCTACATCATCTGAGGAGGACGATAAAGGTAACAATAGTGGTGCCGAATTTAATTATGCAAAGGTGAGTAATTGTGAGAACTCATATGATCAACCGAACACTCCATGTTCTGAAATTTCAATGCTTAATTTACATAATGTGGAATTGATTACTTACAAAGAAGTTCTTACTAGAATATCTCCTAATGATTCTTTATGCTATATCATGTTTAACACTCCTAGAGAGCTATCTAGTGTGATTAATAAGGTTGCTGAAATTTCATGTTCAAAATCACTAGTTAGTACCCATGCCTACACATATAAGTTCAATTTGATTGGAGATTATGGTGTAGATGACAAATTTTATGTTCATAGAATTTGCATTACATGTGATAAGCTTACTGACTTGAAATTACATATTGTGGATAAATAATCTTTTGCGCCATGTAATGATCATGATGAGATAAACTTAAACAATAGTACGTACTATTTAGAAAGATTTCACAAATCTAGTTGTTCAATTCTTGGTGTACAATCATGTAAAAATAATCAGAATAGCGTAGCTGAAGCATGGAAATCACTCAACATTTTCTTTCCCATATCTACACATTTAAATCTGATTTTGCTCATTAAGGATCTGTCCATGTCCTTAGAAAAGTCGAGGATGACTTTCTTTTATGGGAGGGAGAATGATGTGAAAAATAATAATGCAATGTATACATCTTTTAGTCGCTGCTATATTCAACGGTTTGTGCAAAATAGTGAGAATGTCACAACAATTGACTCTTATATATACCATGCATATGTGTTAATGTATACATTTTTTAGTCGCTGCTATATTCATCGGTTTGGGCAAAATAGTGAGAATGCCACAACAATTGACTCTTACATATACCAGGCATATGTGTTATTCTTTTCGTTTACTACACCTCCAAAAGTTTATGATGATATAAGCCGAAGAAATATTGATGACAAATATATATACCATGCATACACGTTGTATCCTTTGTTTAGCATAATTTCAGGCTATCAAAAGCCGAGGACGGCTTTTCTTGAAGAAGGGGAGGATAATGCGGATATGCACGCGTCTTGTACTTTTCCGTTAAATATCTTATTCAACTGGAAAGAATTATTGAGCCGCATGAAATATGGCCAGGTGAACTCATTTCAAACTATACTTAATGTTGTCATTCATAAGGATGAAATACTACATCATGTTATTACTTGGTGTATTCTTAGATTTGTCAATGGCAAAACAATGGAGATGCAAAAAGAAGCGGACAACCACATTAGGTGCTAAAGACATGAAGGAACAAAGCCCACGCGGATGGAGCCAACAAGAACGAAGCACATGTGACTGGTTGGAGCCCATGTGGAAGGGAGAAAGAAAGCCCATGTGGCAGGAGAGTATAAGCACGGAGCCCAAGAACTTAGAGCACAAGTTTTGGACACTATTTTGAAGCCTAACTCAGACTTCCCACGTGCTCAATCCAATTCCAACTCGGATTCAACTCAGAATTCAATTCGGACTCGGTTCGGGACAACCTGTCAGGCAGTTACTAAAAAGGTCATAACTTTCACAAACGGAGTCCGATTCAGGTGTTCTTGTACTTGTTGGAAAGATATTTTCAAGCGCTACGCAATGGATCTAGTCCCAGCATCAAATTCATCATGGATCAAAAGTTATAGCCGAAACAATATGATGGCTGTAAAATCTAGTTTCCTTTTTTTAAGAGTTCGTATCTAAAACCCTATAGGGTTGAGTTGTACTAGATTTGGGGACTCTATGGACGTCCCAAGAGGCTATATAAGCCATGTATTAGCTGCCTTAGAAGGGGGACCAAGTTTTATTCATCAGATTGAAACATAGCTATTGCTTGTTCTTTCCACACCAGAGTTCATGCGAGGACTTTGAGAGAGAATTAGGCGATCCATTGTTTGTTCTGAAGATCAAGGTCAAGCCGTCGTTCCATTGGGAATTGGGGACTTGGCGTTCGTCGCTTGTGGTCACGCGACGAACAATTATCCGGTGTGTTATGGGCGTATTCTGAAGAGTTGAGGGTTCGTGCATGGGCACGAGTGTTCAGCTAGCGACATCGTCTACTTCACATCAACTATCCACGATTCCTCACTGAGAAGATCGGGACCCATCCCCGTATCATTCTAGTGTTGGTTATTCTTTTGTTGTTCCTGTAATATTTATATTTCTTACTTACTATGTGATATTTGCAATACTATTGCATTCTTATCTATACTCTTTTTATGATATGCGTTTGTTCGATCCATATTGACGTCTCTAGTTCAATGCACACGATTTACCACTAGAACAGTCCACTCAATAAATGGCAACTGCAACGACGCGTCAACCATTCGATTACATGCTTTACGACATTGAACAAAACTACAAACAACAGGGGAGAGTACTATGGTACAACCTTCTCCGTGTGTGTCTACTAGTAGGATGTGCCTCGTGCTACCCATATGGAGTGTTATAGAGGGGGACACCTCGGACGTGGCTGGCCGTTGTTGTAGTGGGATGTAGGGGTGAAAACGGATCGGATACGGACGGATAATGCCTCTACCATATTTGTTTTCATATTTTTTTTCGGATACGGATACCAATATGGATAACTCGAATATAAATACGAATACGAATTATATCAAATACAGATACAGATCGAATACGAATCGAAATGAATACAGATACAGATACGGATCGAAACATGAAAACCCCTTAAACTATACATCCAAAATTAACAAAAATACGTAAATAGTCCCTAAACGCACGCATGGATCGCACATTCGCACCTACGGCTGGATCGCAGGGAGTGAGAATGGATGGCTAGATCGCGTGTGGAGTGGGAATGGGCCGTCTGGGCTTCATTATGGGCTGGCTGGTTATGGGCTAAAATCCTGAATATTCGATTTTGTTTTATCCGGATTATCCGTATCCGTATTTGACGGATGCTAGGCTTACTGTATCCGTATCTGTATCCGATAAAAAAAAATCCGTATCCGTATCCAATCCGAGAATTATCCGAAAAAAATTCGATCCGACATAATCCGTATTCGTATTCGTCCAGATCGATTGGAAACTATCTGATCCGTTTTCACCCCTAGTGGTATGCACATATGCAGCTAGAGTTTGCACAACAGCATGTTGGATCATACGGACTTCTTATGTTGATGACCTCCTCGTTGCCCCTCTCGCACTGTATCTGCTGACGAATGTCATCATTTTCCTCTTTGAGTCTTTCAATTCGCACCTCTAAGTCGAAGATTCGCTCCCACAACGTATCCATATACCTCACAACGTAGCATTCATAGGGAGGATCGATCTAATGGATGAAGTCATATTTTGCTACCTGTTGGAAAGGAGGGTTAACATTGAAACTCTATTAGCAGTAATACAAAATAAACGATTGTCTAAATGTACCCTAGAGTGTGGGCATTGGAAGAAGCATCATCCGCCATTGAAATGGCCTTATACGACTTACACAACTGTGTCCTCCCTATGTCTACATTTTGACCACACCAGTTGAGCACGTCTGTTTCATATCAAGCGGTAGTTAGGATCGAACTCCTCCCTTCTTTCCAGCAGAAGGTCTTCCTTTGGTAACCCATGTTCAACCGGCCCATTGGTGTCTGCTATGATATGTTACTCTACGACGGAGAAGGTAGTTCTTCTTACATTTACTGCATGGAGTGCTCCTACTATCAAGGGGGGTGGGACGTGCATTTTATAGCCCGTTGGTGGGAGGGCGGAGGAAGCGTGTTTCATGACAAACCAGGTCATGTGCTACCTTTCTGTAGCTACGCCCTAGAGAGAACTGGCCTGTGGACCAAAAAACATGACGTGATAGCTCCCTGCAAAGTAGGATATGACAAAACTCTGCCTCGTCAACTTTAAATATCGACTTGACAACACTAAATTCCTTGGCTTTTTGAACAAAAAATAAGAGACTCTGCAAAGCAGGATGTGAAAACTTCATATAATGTTAGCCGTGAAAACACTATACCTCATCATCAACTTTTTGGAAAGATAAAGCAACACTCGCCTCATAGTCTACTTACATGAAATTAACCACACCATGTCAACCCTTTGTCTTACACCCACTACATTTGGTTGTAAGATGCCCTCATTCTCCATAATTCCGTACGGAAACAATTCTCGTAGGATCCCAATTCTCTGATATTTGTTTATTCCAAGTAAGCTATATTTACAAATGGAATTATTTTCATCAAATGGGTGAAAGGAAGATTTGGAATTTCTTGGTGATGCTAGTATGGTGGATGTTACGGATGGAAAGAAATGCTAGAATTTTCAACCGACAGGGTCGTGATCCGACGAAGGTGTTTTAGGAAATCGTCACCAAGAGGCTTAGGGTGTGTTTGGTTTTTGCCCCCAAGCAACCTTACCAAAATATGGGCATGACCAAAAAATTAGCACGAAAGAGCTGTTTGGATTATGGCCATACCAGTTGCCAAAATTTTGGCAAGATCATTAGTCCCACATTTGGTTTGAAGCCATTTGACCTACCAACTTTTGGCAACTTACTAGACCACACGGGACAGCTTTGTGTTGTGACAAGACTAGATAGGGTAGCTTTGCGTACTGACTAGATCAGATGAGACAGTTTTGGGCAGTGACAAACTAGATGGCGTAGCTTTACGTGGTAAGAAGACTAGACACGGTAGCTTTGTCTAGTGACAAGACCAGATATGGTATTTTTGCACAGCGACTATAACAGACTAGGCAACTTTGTGTAGTGACAACACCACACGGAATAGCTTTGCGTAGTGATAAGACCACATGGGGCAGCTTTGCATAGTAACAAGACCAAAGCATTTGGCATTGCGTAGTAACAAGACCAGACAAGGTAGTTTTTTGCTAGCAACTTTTTAGAAAGATAAAGCAACACTCTGCCTCGCAGGCGAATCATATGAAATTAACCACACCATACCAACCCTTCACCCTATAAAAGGAGGTGAAAGAGATCTGAGAAAGAATACTACACAACCAAATCCAACACTACGCTAGAGCTTGCTTCACTACGTCAAAATAGACAGTAGGCAGAATAAGCAATGGGATAAGATGATGAAGCAATAGGAGGACACCTGTGAACTAGCAAGGTCTGTTGCGATCCACGATAAACAAACAAGGGTTGCTGCGCCTATGCCGAACAAGCAGAGCATGCTAGAAGGTTAGGTCCCCGCAATGATGGCCCCCGTAGCAGCAACCCCATCCTGAAAGTTTCAACCAAGCATTCGCCGCAACACCCGCCTGAGGGGGAGATGCCACCCCTCTGTTGCTGCAGGGACCATGCAAGTTCTTCAAGTTTAAGCAGCAGCTTAACCTAAGCATGCATTTCTGAGGTTGCACAAACTACTCCAGTGACTGTCCCGACCACCGTCAAGACACGAGCAGCTATTGGCAACCAGTAAGTACCAATTGCAGTGTATTTTCCTGCTACTACTTTTCTTTCAAAATACGCACTAACAACCTCTCCCGTCTACCCACAGTCCCCGGAAGTGCTATGTGACTACCGCAAGTGAATCGACCTAGAGATCCACTCACATGACTAGTGGACTCTTGACTTCGAAGAGTGGAATGCCAAAAGGGCCTACGAGATCTGAGAGGAGTGGTGCAACAACGAGCAAAATGAGCTTATATGTCAGGAAATAAAAGCTCATCTCGAGGTGTGCATGCGCAGGGAGTGCGAGACTCGTTAGAGGGAGCGTGAGAAAAAGAGAAAAATGGCGGCCAAGGTCAAAGAGGCCGCCGAGAAGTTCAACGCCGAGCTTGCATGGAAGAAAAAATGGCCTCAGTCCATGCAGCAGGTCAGGCCGTTCCGCACTAGTCTTTTGAAGCTCAAATTTATTTCTATTCCAAAAAGATACATATGTATCATAGGAGTAGATCGGTTTGTTGCATCATGTATGATGCTATTTCTTATGCATGTAACCAAACCCTACGCACCGTGTTATTTCCCAAATTTATTATGAAGTCTATTTTATTTCACAAAATCACACCTCCTCATCTTTTCACATTCAATTCTTTGCATAACAAGGCATCCAACAACATGAAAAAAACAAATTCTCCATGTCTTCTCCATGTATGAATTCCCAGTTGCATCACAATATCACTTACCATCGTACATACCGATCGTTGCTATCTCAATCGTCCTCAAAATAATTTTCACAAAATATGTTGCTGTACAGTAACATACGATGATCATAAAATGTTATTATAAATCTAACAGATTTTGTACCATTCATAATCTATGAAAATCACGAATGGATTAACCGACATTGTCTTCCATTATTTTTTCACAAAACAAATACAACTCATCCATAAAATTTGATGAATGTTACCTACCTACAACAATTGTCAATTACCCCTATACACGGTTGGGGGGCCAGTTGCGCAAAAATGGGCTGAAATTGCAGTTGCCAAACAGTCCACAGACAAACTTTTTTAAATAATCTATTTTTATTCCCAGTGTACACCTAGCCACTCCGATCCATCAGTAATATCCATCCTTATGCCTCATGTTGTACCACACATTCCACATATTAGTCCTCACAAAATGTTACTAATCGTTGCTACCTCAACAGTTTTCATGAAAGTTTTCAAAAAATTTATTGCACTACAACAATATACAACAATCACAAAATGTTATTACGAATCTAACAAATTTTGTATAATTCAAAATCTATAAAAATCACAAATGGACTAACCGATATTGCCTACGCTTCTATTAAAAAAATAAAACAACTTACAAACAACATTTCAGAAATAGCACGTACCTACAACAATTGCATTTACTTCCACGTGCGGCCAATTGTGCAAAAAGGTGGTGTCTATTTTACAAACATTTGTAACTAGCTTTTTCCCATTGATTTGACTTGTAGGTGTTCGGAAGCAGCAAACATGTAGCGCAACTATTAATACTCTACCATTACCATTGCATTAACTAACAAACCTTTGGGCTCCCTTTATTTCTTCTATCCAGATAAATGAGGGTGAGTGGAACATCACATATCCTATTGAAGAACATTATTTCTGGGTTGCCGCAATTTGTGCAGACAATACACATAAACAAATTATGAAGCAAAATTCTAAACGTTTAAAATTACAAAATAATTACACAAGCAAGTAAACTGCGTTACAAGACTCCATAGAATTTTTGTTATTTTTTTAACCTCATTTCCTATATTTAAACTTTTCAAAAAATTTTGAATATATTTTCATAAAAAAATTTCAGCGCGCAGGGGCTCCATGTCTCCTTGGGCCATCTCTACGGAAATGACATGCATCGCCAACCAGTTGATCCTCAATCAGGGAGCAATTTCCCAAAAAAATATGGGTAAGGCAGACACCGTACCATTGGGTGACAGGAAATCCAATCGTCTAACGGTTCGGCGAAAGGTTACAGTCGCCCAACGATTCACCGATTGTTTGCGTGTCGCGCGGCCATCGAACGATAGGCTCTAGTCATCCAATCGTTGAACAACTTGAGGCTATTCCTGTAAAAACTTTACGCGCATGTATATTTCTATAATTTCAAATAGAAAATAGATTATTTTTTTAAAAAAATTCTCTCTTCTTTAGCACCGGAGCAGTTTCACACCCCTCCTCCGCCTCCCCTACCTCATCCTTCACCATTGGTGACTAGTGGCGACCTCGCTGCCTAGTTGCGCCACCATCTTCTCTTTCCCCGCCGCCCCAACCTCCCTCTATGTGGGGGGGGGGGGGACCGTTGTCGGAGATGGAGGAGGAGAGCGTGGCACTGACGGATCCCATTAATTTTGTTTTAGATGGTATACCGTGCATAAGTTTTTTTAGAAAAAAAACTGCTTGTACGTTCTATCAAACATCTTGGAACGTTTCTCCGTTCAAATCTTTAGTGCAAGAATAAGACAGAGAAGCAGCTTTGGGCCCAACCGCGCGCGCGCCTGTGGCAACGAAGTGAGGCACAAATACGGACCAAATGAAGAGGATCATATCAAAACATATCTCTGGCAACATTCAAAATTATACTACTAAAATTTGTAAATTAACCAGCGACAAGCAGTGGCAAACAAGCAAATGCGTAGATATCACACCCGGCGCATCGATCGTTAATTATCTCGCGCATGAACTATACGTACTACTAATGGCATGGGCACAGGGGATCAGTCACTACGTGGAGGGAGTACATGATGATGAGGAAGTAGACGACCAGCGCGACGAAGCCGGCGATCAGAGCCCCCATGACGTGGCTGCAGTAGGCCTGTATCTGCCCGCAGATCGGCAGCCACCCCGCGTGCGTGTTGCCGTTCTTCCCGACCTCCGATATCGCCCCCGTGGCCGCGACGGCGCCGGTGAGCACCATCCCCACTATCTGCAACGCGTGTACAGCCCGAACGCAACACCAGTCAAATGACAACGCAGCGGAGGGGCATGATCACACACTCAAGTTACAAGGCTCATGCTTTTTGCAGCGGCTGTCTTACCACATCACTCATGAGCACCAATCTCGAGGCGGCGCTCCCCGGCGGCACGAGGAGGACGAGCAGGCTGTAGGCGCACGCCACGGCGTATGCCGCCACGAAGAAGCTGCGAAATTAGCGTAACGATCTCTGTGACACAACAGTACTAGCAATGCACTAGTGTATAACTATATATACATAGAATCTAGCAAGCTAGTAGTATCTCGCGCGTCACCACGCATATGGGGTACTTACACAAATGATGGGGTGTAGGAGTACTTGGCATCCATTTCCAAGCCGAAGATGCTGGTGGTCTCATGGCTGGTCACCATGATTATTGCCGCGGCAGCCGCGGCGGCCGCAGCGGCGAGCCTGAGCACAACGGAGATGAGGCGGTGCACCTTGGCCATTAGATCTGCTGTGTCTGCAAGTGTAATGGGTAGCTATAGCCTAGTGTCAATGTCAATCAAGGGAGAACAAGATCTTGGGAAGTTTCGGGGGTGATGTCGTTAAATAAGTGCACCGGTTGCGTCTTGCGTGGAGTAGTTTTGGTGGTTCAGCTAGGTCGAAGAGTAGGGAGTATATGCACATGTGGGCAGGTTTGTTGGTAAGCAACTTTACCTTAACTTCTTGCCATGGTGTGTATACCCTCTGTCTGGCATGTCAACGTCTTGGTACCATGATAGTTGGAAAAGGTGAGAAAATTCTCGGACATTTGTTGTTTCTTGTGGCACTGAAATGATGATGGCACAAAATTCCTGCCGTTACCCAATAAATTTGTTTCTTGCCATTTGAAATTCAGCTCGCGTGAAGAAATCTAGGCTGTACCAAAAGGGACTACTGAACTACTGGTTTTCTTTTGGCCAACAAAAGTAATTAGGTGTCTAGTACGTACTTCGTTTTAACTTTTAATTACTGTTGGTTTGTGGACCTAGAACGTTAACAGTGAACGTTAGCAGAGTAGAAAGCCGAGTGCATGGTCATTTGCTTTTAATAATGGAATCCTTACTGGAGAGTTTTTTTTATGTTTGTGAGCACTCAATTTATATTTTTTAAAAAGTTGGATGCTGCTATGTGATTTCGATTTTGTGTTTTTTCAAAAACTTTTAATAAAAAGGTCTCTATAAATTTTCTACAATTTTGTAAGTTTAAATCATGCTTGAATTAATTTCCTAGGATAAATTTAAGTTTCAAATTAATTTCCTGAAATTAAAATGAATTCTATGAATTAACTAAAACCAAATGTGAATTTTTTGAAGTAAAAAAATATAATATGATTTGTCAATAATAAATTTAAAAAATATTTTATTTTTGTTTAGCATATACAAACACGCACCCTTGAGTTTTCCTGAAATTTTTTGAGTTCGTTTGGTATTTACTTTCTGAGGTTAACTAGTCAACGTGTGCATGTGCCCTGTCTTTCACGACACTTAACCCAGCAGCAAGCAATTGTTGGAAATGTTGGCAATATTTTAATTTCAAGTTTTATTAAAAGATAAATACAATAAACTAGTGATGCAAAACACATAACTAACAACAGGCTACTTATTGTACTTCAGAAAACAAAACAGAAAGAAATTGTAGTATCAAAGTCGATCAAACGCGCGAACGATTTACTGTTGGGCTTGATGAAGAATAGGAAGCAGCGCAAGCTCGATGCAGTGTACGATGTAGATGACACAGTGCAGTGAGCGGTCGCGCAGATGTGCGTTGCCCAAAAAGCTTATTGCTACCCCCGTACAGGTCTTCACGACACCAACGGTTCGGAGATACCACTCTCCTTCACGGTCCACGTCAGGAAGAAGAGTCGACGAGATTCAGACGGCGCAGCACAACAACACAAGGAGGAAGAGAATGGAGGCAAAGAGATTCTTGGCTGTATACTGGACATCTTGAGACATATATATATATATATATATATATATATATATATATATATATATATATATATATATATATATATATATATATATATATATATATATATATATATAGACAGATCGACAATCGATATGATTCAAATAGTTATTTACCCACTGGTAACTGATATATTTAACTAGCCATGTACCCTCTGGTAACTATCTATCATCAAACCCAATAAAGCCACAATTCAAACATATGAATATCATTCAAACAGAGAGAAAAATGCATGATTCAGCAAAAATAAAGGTGGACTTAGTCTGCCAAATGGCGCACTAAGTCAGAAGTCACGCGATTTTCACACAAAAATACGTGAATATACGCGTGCATGCGTGCCCGCGTGTGATTAGCCAAAGCCTTTCTCATGTCATTCCATCTATAATTCAAGGAGTGGTATGAACTCTATCTTATAAATTGATCTTTCCCATTTTTGTCTTAGTAATATGGTACTAAACCTTGCATACTTTGGAATTAAGAAAATGGGCCTCACTCTATAGACTTATTTCTAACAATCTCTCACTAATTCCAAAGTAGGAAGCAAAAAAATATCAAAAATATTGTGCTGAAGTACTGTTAATAAACTAATCTTTTAGTGTAAGTCCCATAAGGGTGGAACTTGCACATAGAATGACAAGATTCATCTTCTCACAATTGGTGAATGGACTATGCCTTGAATTCACAGTTTTTTATGATCAGATTTCACTTGAAATCTCAAATAATACTAGGCTGCCAATGAACCATGTTTAAGCAGAACGTTATATGGGGCCTGTTCTTTTTGGCTGCGGTTGATGGTTTTTGACTGCGGCTGATGGCTTTTTAGCTGTTTGCGACAGAGATTGCGGAAAGAGAGATACTCGCTTGTGATTTTTGATGGTACAGATATTAGGTTTTTAACGTGTACTACAATTAACTTGTAGACTCCATCTTAAAAAAATACTCCGTTTAAAAGTTAGTTACAGTAGCAAAAGCCAAAAGCGACTTTTAGAAGCCGCAAAGAACAGTGCCATGGTCATGTTCCCTTATTTGCTCATGAGCTTTCTAGAGAATACTTTATTTTTGTGAACTGCGACCACATAGTTAAGCTCAAGTAGGTGTATTTTTTTCAGGTATTCTACAGGCTAATATCTTTTCCTCGTTTGGACAACAGAATACATTAAAACTTTATACCAACTGATGAGGACATCGCTAGTAATGCCAAAGCTAGTAATGAGACTTCAATAACAGGACCAATAACAAGAGCACGAGCCAAGAAACTACAATCTCAGGTGAACCTGCTCCTTAATGAACATGTCATTAATTTTAATGAGAATTGTATACTGCTTAAAAACAATGTTTTACTTGTGCTCAGGTTTGAAGAGTCAGCAATGGATGGAGATCAAGGATATGTGGCCGTCATCCAAGGAAGCGCAAGTCCACGGCATGAATAATGATCGGCCCACGAATAGTGTCCCGCGAAAGCGATGCACCGCAAAGAACGGGCGCGTGAATAGTGCCCGCTACAAGAACGGGTCGCGTGAGCGAGAAACCGTGCTATAGTAACCGGCCCATGAATAGTAACCGTGATACAGTACCGACCCATGAACAGTAACCGTGAACAGTGTTTGCGCATGAATAGTACCACCTGAAAAATTTAGTGTTGAGTTGTCTTAGACTGAGACTATATATTGAGGGGTAGACCCCCATTGTAAAAGGAACCACTTTTGATAATAGAAAAACTCTTGTTCTTTCGTTGGTCAATCCAACTTGAGAGAATTGGGAGTTCACTAAAATTAAGATTGTTTAACCTTTTCCGTTGGGAATTGGGAGCGCGATAGGGCTTCACTTGGTGGTTGTGGAAGTCCGGCGCGTGTGATCTTGCGAATTAAAGGGCGTTCGTTCTTGCATTGGCAACGGAGGATCGCTACGATTCGAGAGGCTACACGTGAGTATCCAATCCTACGTCGAAAAGATCGGGCGACCCCGTATCATCTTGGTATCAGAGCTTCGTTTCCTCGGTAGGATTCTTTACCCTTATTTTAGATTGATTTATGTTCATCCTATAGTCCATAAACCAAAAACAAAAAAAAAAATCCAAACCCTAGTTTTTGCATCTGTTAATTTTGTGAGTGTTGTTAGGTTTTAATCCATTAGAATTTTTGTTTAGGTGCTGATCGTTCGTGATCCTTCGCGTAGCTTAATCATTGTGTTACTTTTAAACCCTAAATTTCGTTAGGTTTGAACTCCTCAAATCTAGCACAAAAAAAAACCGATTTGTTGATTGCTACAGTACTCACGCTGCATTGCTACAGTGCCGCACGCTGCTACAGTGCCTCGGTTTGCTAGTGCCGCGCGCGACTGCTACAGTACCTCGGTTGCTACAGTGCGCGATTTGCTACAGTAATTTCAGGATTGCTACAGTGCGCGATCTGCTACAGTAATTTCAGGATTTCATACCGTTCGCGTCGAGCTACAGTGCGCCAAAAAAATCTTGTTGACATTTTTTTCATCAATTGAGACTAGCTGTTGAATATTGCATTAAGGGCTGCTTTGAGTATTTTACACCTTGCTGAATATTTGTGACCTGTGCAAAAATCAAAAGAACAATTAAACCTGGTTCGGCCTTTGAAAAAAAAAAGAGTTGATTAAAAAAAAGGGAACCTACGGCTTGAGCAAAAAAAAAGAAGAAGAAAGAAAGAAAGAAAGAAAAGAAAAGAAAAAGAAAAAGAAAAAGAAAAAGAAAAAAAACATTGGCCGAATTTGGGTGAGTTCTTAAAATTCAGAATTGTGTAATTTATTTTCTCGAGCAATCTTGTGCCCTTATATTCATATTATTGCAATTGGCTAGCGTCTCTCCTAGTACTTGGTGCAAAACGAGCTATTTAATCCTCAATTTCAGATCATCTTTCTTTAGCTCATTCCTTTGTTTGCATTAAGTCACATTGATCTTTGCGTGTGCGTTCATACACTTCAATTAAACCTTTGGATCAGCACTTAGGCAAAATATTCTAGTTTGGATTATTACTTAACTTTACAACATCAAGAATTTCAGATTGCTAGGCTATACACTTCCATACCAAACTCCACTAAATAACCGTTGTTGTGCAATTGTGAACTCTTATATTCGCTTGATCATCACGCTGCCATTGAAGCTTCTACCAAGTGTAAGTTTTTATTGGCCCTAATTCACTTCGAAAAAGTGAGAACTTTACTTTTGCCAGAAAGAGAGTGAGATTGAGTGATTTACACTAATCCCCCATATATTTTGTTATTGCTCCGTGTTTTCTTTGCACAATCTAACCATGTCAGGTGGAGAAGATAACTATGGCGAGGAGCATGAAGTTGATCTTAATGCCCCGGTGACTCGCTTTCAACATCAGGCATTGAGAAGTACATTGCAACAAGAATTTGTAGCTGGCACTACTGCAATGGGAAAACAATTCAAGACAGATATGCAGGGGCTCCGCACTGAACTCAAAGCGGATATGCAGGATCTGCGCATTGAGCTCAATCAACAGATGAACGTGTTGCGTGGGAACATTGTGAACGACGTTATGCGAGCAATTCGGGCACAACCAGAAGAAGGAAATGCTCATCTTGGGGCTGCCCTTCCTCCACGTGGTGAGGGAGTGGCCGCTGCCCGAGGTGGTCAAGAAGATCAACAAAGACGAGATCGCGTGGTGGCCAATGTCGTTCGTCCACCCCCACCTAGGAGAGGTGAAGGGGGCGGCTTCCATGGTCCGGGGAGGGGCCATGGACATGGAGGCCGTGGTGGTGGAGCACCTCGCGATGACGACGAATTTCTTCACCACGACGATGGTTACCGCCGCCGTAACCACTAAGGCGATGGTTGACCAAATGAGGAGAGCTTTGGTAAGCTCAAATTTACTATGCCAACATTTTCAGGTACCCATGATCCTGAGGATTACCTCACTTGGGAGCTTAAGGTGGACAAAGTGTTTCGCCTACACAATTACTCCGAAGAGAAGAAAATTCATATGGCAGGACTTGAATTCACCGATTATGCACTCATATGGTGGGAACAAGTTCAAAATCAAAGGAGAGAGTACGACGAGCCTCCCATCACTACATGGGAAGAGATGAAGTACCACATGAGAGCAAGGTTTGTTCCCAAACATTATAAACGTGATTTATTTGATAAATTGCAGCAAATAAAGCAAGGAACTCTCACGGTGGAGGAGTACTATAAAGAGATGGAAATGGCCATGATTAGAGCTAATGTATATGAGCAAGAAGAGCAAACAATGGCGCGATTCCTTGCTGGTTTGCACCCTTCCATTAAGCGCATCACTGAATTTCAGCCTTACAACAACATGGTGGAATTAGTGCATCAAGCGACCAAAGCTGAGAGACAAGTGCAACTTGATATGAGAGCAACAAGAACATCATCCTACATACCCCGTTTAGCACCTATAGGAGGTAAACCCACATCCCATTTCAATTCTTTTAAAGCTAATCAATCTAGTGGAAGTTTTGCTCCTAGTACACGTGTTGCACCAAGCGGGAAGAATGCTACAACACCAACTGCTAAGAAGAGTTCAGCACCTTCGCCTTCATCTTCAGTGGGTTCTACAGGAAGGAGTAGTGGCATCTAATGCTTTAAATGTCTTGGACGAGGTCATATGCAAAAGGATTGTCCAAATAACAAGGTTATGTTGCTATTGGAAAATGGTGAATATGACTCTACTAGCGAGGAGGAAGGTGATGCCCTTGCTGATTTTAGAAGATTTGATTACACACATGAGGAAGGACAAGGGGAGGAGGTGAATGAAGATGGTGTTTGTGACCCCGAGGCTGGCCCTATACTTGTGTGTACACCGACAGTGTTGAGTGTGCAAGCAAAATCAAATTATGAACAACGCTGCAATCTTTTCCAAACACGGGCTCATGTGAGTAAGGATGGTAAGTGTTGCAAAGTTATTATTGATGGTGAGAGTTGCCACAATTTAACTAGCAAAGAGCTTTGTTCTAAACTTGGTTTGAAATATAAGAAACACCCACATCCTTATCAAATTCAATGGTTAAACAATAATGGTTCAATGAATGTTGGGTATACAATTGATGTTAGCTTTCAGATTGGTTCTTATCGTGATACTGTAGAATGTGATGTTGTGTCCATGGAAGTATGTCATTTTTTATTAGGTAGACCATGGCAATATGATCGTTCTGTAATTCATGATGGAAGAACTAATCAATACAAATTCATGTGGAATAATAAAGAAATAGTGCTACGACCATTAACTCCTTCTCAAATTATATATGATAACATGCAAAAGGTTGAAGTAAAAGTGGAGAATGAGAAAGAGAAGGAGCAACAGAGTGTGATTCCACAGAAGGTGAGTGAGAGCCACAAGCTAAAATTGAGTGAAAAAAGAAAGGATGCAGGAGAGAAAAAGTTAATCATGATAGCCACTAAATCTGATTTGAGGGAGATGAGAGATGAGCCCACCATGGAACATTTGGTGTTACTCTATAAAGATGTTTTGCTTTCTACTAATGACTTAACCTCTCTTCCTAGTGTGGTTTCTCAAGTGTTACAGGCTTATGAAGACGTCTTTCCGGAGGAGGTACCCGCTGGTCTACCACCCATACGCGGCATCGAACATCAAATTGACTTGGTACCGGGAGCTCCACTTCCCAACCGGCCGCCGTACCGCACCAACCCGGAAGAGACAAAAGAAATTCAACGACAAGTGCAAACACTCATGGAAAAAGGGTACGTACGCGAAAGTCTTAGTCCTTGTGCCGTTCCTGTCATTCTTGTTCCTAAGAAAGATGGTACTTGGAGAATGTGTGTAGACTGTAGAGCTATCAACAATATTACCATTCGTTATCGTCATCCTATTCCTAGGCTAGATGATATGCTTGATGAATTGAGTGGCTCTACTATCTTTTCTAAGATTGATTTGCGTAGCGGATATCATCAAATTTGAATGAAACATGGTGATGAGTGGAAGACAGCTTTTAAAACAAAATTTGGATTGTATGAATGGTTAGTGATGCCTTTTGGTTTATCTAATGCTCCTAGTACATTAATGCGATTAATGAACCATGTTTTGAGACACTTCATTGGAAAAATTTGTGGTAGTCTATTTTGATGACATTTTGATATATAGCCGCTCATTGGAAGAACATATTGAACACATTAGACAAGTACTAGAAGTGCTAAGAACTGAACAATTTTATGCTAATCTTGAGAAGTGTACCTTTTGCACAAACAAAGTGGTGTTCTTAGGCTATGTTGTTTCAGCTCATGGCATTGAAGTGGATGAATATAAAATTGAAGCTATTCGCAATTGGTCTACTCCTGTGAATGTTAGTCAAATTCGTAGCTTCCATGGGCTTGCTAGTTTTTATCGATGATTTGTGAAAGATTTTAGTACCATTGCTGCCCCATTAAATGAATTAACTAAAAAAGGAGTTGCTTTTGAATGGGGAGAATCACAAGAAAAGGCTTTTGCTGAATTAAAGAAATGTTTGACTGAAGCACCATTGCTTATTTTACCTGATTTCACTAAAACTTTTGAGATTGAATGTGATGCTAGTGGAATAGGTATTGGTGGTGTTTTGATGCAAGAAAGAAAACCTGTTGCATACTTTAGTGAGAAACTTAGCGGTGCACAATTGAATTATCCTGTTTATGATAAAGAATTATATGCACTTGTGCGCGTTTTAGAGACTTGGCAACATTATCTTTGGCCTAAAGAATTTGTTATTCATTCTGATCATGAAGCTTTGAAATATTTGAAAAGTCAAGCTAATCTTAATCGTAGACATGCTGAGTGGGTTGAATTCATTGAAACTTTTCTATATATTATTAAATACAAGAAAGGCAAAGAGAATGTGGTAGCTGATGCATTGTCTAGAAAGAATGTGCTTTTAACTCAGTTGGAAGTAAATGTGCCTGGATTAGAAAGTTTGAAAGAATTATATGCTTGCGACCATGAATTTTCAGTACCATATTCTAATTGCAAAGATGGGAAAGGGTGGGATAAATTTCATGTTCATGATGGTTTTCTCTTTCGCATGAACAAGCTATGCATTCCAGAATCTTCCGTGCGTTTGTTATTATTGCAGGAATCTCATGCAGGAGGACTGATGGGACATTTTGGAAGAGAGAAGACGTACATGATGTTGGCCGATCACTTCTATTGGCCTAGGATGAGGCGAGACGTCGAGCGATTTGTTCAAAGATGCATCACATGCCATAAAGCGAAGTCCAAACTCAATCCACATGGTTTGTATACTCCACTTCCAATTCCTAGTGCACCTTGGGAAGATATTAGCATGGATTTGTGTTAGGATTACCTAGGACTAAGAGGGGAAGGGACTCTGTTTTTGTTGTTGTGGATAGGTTTTCTAAGATGGCACACTTTATTCCCTGTCATAAGACCGATGATGCGTCGCATGTAGCTGACTTGTTTTTCAGGGAGATTGTACGATTGCATGGAATACCAAGAACTATTGTTTCAGATCGCGACGTCAAGTTCATGAGCTACTTTTGGAAGACTTTGTGGGCCAAGCTTGGGACAAAGTTGTTGTTTTCAACGACTTGTCACCCACAAACAGATAGGCAAACAGAAGTGGTGAACCGCACACTTTCAACGTTACTACGTACCATGATAAAGAAGAACTTGAAAGAGTGGGAAGATTGTTTACCGCATGTGGAGTTTGCATATAACAAGGCGGTACATTCTAGAACTCAATTGAGTCCATTCGAGGTGGTGTACGGCTTCAAACCAATTACGCCCCTCGATTTACTTCCTCTCCCACTACAAGAACGTGCAAATATGGAGGCTTCTAAACGTGCTGATTTTGTGAAAAAGCTCCATGCCACAACCAAAGAGGTAATTGAAAAGAAGGTACGTGCTTATGCTTCCAAAGCTAATAAATCTAGAAAGAAAATGCTATTTGAACCAGGTGATTTAGTGTGGGTACACCTTCGCAAAGATCGCTTTCTGCAGAAGCGTAGATCCAAATTGATGCCCCGTGGTGATGGACCTTTTAAAGTTCTTACCAAGATCAATGACAATGCATACAAGATTGAGCTTCCCGGTGATGACTATGGGGTAAGTTCTACATTTAATGTTGCTGATCTATCACCCTTCTTTGGACAAGATTGTACAGAGTCGAGGTCGACTCCTTTTCAAGAAGGGGAGGATGATGAGGACATCGCTAGTAATGCCAAAGCTAGTAATGAGACTTCAATAACAGGACCAATAACAAGAGCACGAGCCAAGAAACTACAATCTTAGGTGAACCTGCTCCTTAATGAACATGTCATTAATTTTAATGAGAATTGTATACGGCCTAAAAACAATGTTTTACTTGTGCTCAGGTTTGAAGAGTCAGCGATGGATGGAGATCAAGGATATGTGGCCATCATCCAAGGAAGCGCAAGTCCACGGCATGAATAATGATCGGCCCACGAATAGTGTCCCGCGTGAGCGATGCACTCGCACGAGAACGGGCGCGTGAATAGTGCCTACTACAGTAACAGGCCGCGTGAACAGTAAACCGTGCTACAGTAACCGGCCCATGAACAGTAACCGTGCTACAGTACCCGGCCCATGAACAGTGCCGTGAACAGTGTTTGCGCGTGAATAGTACCACCTGGAAAATTTAGTATTGAGTTGTCTTAGATTGAGACTATATATTGAGGGGTAGACCCCCATTGTAAAAGGAACCACTTTTGATAATAGAAAAACTCTTGTTCTTTCGTTGGCCAATCCAACTTGAGAGAATTGGGAGTTCACTAAAATTAAGATTGTTCAACCTTTTCCGTTGGGAATTGGGAGCGCGATAGGGCTTCACTTGGTAGTTGTGGAAGTCCGGCGCGTGTGATCTTGCGAATTAAAGGGCGTTCGTTCTTGCATTGGCAACGGAGGATCGCTACGATTCAAGAGGCTACACGTGAGTATCCAATCCTACGTCGAGAAGATCGGGCGACCCCGTATCACCAACCTTCTATACAGTCAAGAGTAATTTATTTGTTAGAACATAGGTACAATGAATATGTACTCTCTTGTTACAGCATCAACATATTTTCCCATTGACTAAGTCACGGGATCTCCGATCAAGAAGGTATGGGTTACAATTGTGATGTAATTCAGATGGGCCTCATTCCCATGTCCATAGAAGCAACGAAAATCGCTTTCCGTGCTAACCCTTTTGTAAAAGGGCCTATCAGATTTTTGTCAGTGTTAATATAGTTCACAACTATCACTCCAGAGTTTCTCAATTTTCTAATAGATTTAAGTCTACGCTTCACATGTCTAGAGGACTTCATCTTATCCTTTATACTTGTGACTTTGGCCAACACAGTTTGATTATCACAGTACATCAGGATTGCCGATATTAGTTTCTCAACCAATGGCAAGTGCATCAGAAGCTCTTCTAGCCATTTAGCCTCAACAGTGACTGTGTGAAGTGCTACAAGTTCTGCTTCTATGGTTGACCTTGTCAACTCCTGGGTTAGAAGTAACCAACTTACTTTGCTCACAGCAAATGAAATGTTAGGTCTTGTGGCACAGCTAAATACATGAGTGATCCAATAAATTGTGAATTTATCATTTGATCTTTTCCTAACCCTTGGTTCTTTCAAAACTTAATACTCACATCATATAACATTAGAGAAACTTTACAATTTTTAAATCCGAAGCGGTTCAATATTTTCTCAGCATAATGGGATTGGTTTAAAGTGATCCCATCCTCATTCTTGATCAATTTAATATTCAAAATGGCATCTGTCTGCCTTTCCTAAGTCTTTCACATCAAAGCATCGAGATAAGAAAGATTTAACCTCATCAATTATGATAATGTTTATTTCAAATATAAATATGTAATCCACATACAAACACAAGATCACTTCTTGACCCTCACCATAACGGTAATATATACATTTATCAGTTTCATTCACAATAAAGCTAGCGGTTGTCAAAGTCTTATCAAATTTCTCATGCCATTATTTAGGTGCTTATTTTAAGCTATATAAGAATTTCATTAATCTGCATATCTTATTTTTCTGTCCAAAAATCACAAAACTATGCGGTTAATCCATATAGATTTCTTCCTCCAACTCTCCATTTAGGAAAGCTGTCTTCACGTCTATTTGATGAACATGCAGAACATAGGAAGATGCTAACACAAGGAGCACTCTGATGGTGGTTAATTTGGCGATAAGAGGATAGTTATCAAAGAAATTCTCTCTCTTTCTGGGTGTAACCCTTGGCCACAAGTCTTGCCTTGTACTTCTTAATAGTACCATCAGGCCTTAGTTTCTTTTAAAGACCCACTTACATCCTATAGGTTTGCACCCAATAGAACGATCAGTGACCTCCCAAGTCCTATTAGTTAGGATAGAGTCCATCTCGCTACGGATTACCTCTTTGTAATACTCAGCATCAGAAGATGCATAAGCCTTTGAAAGAGTATTTGGCATATCATCCATAAGATGTACAATAAAGTCGTCATCAAAGATTTTGTCAACGCTTTATCTCTTGCTCCTGCGAGGAGCATCTGCGACTAAATTGTTATCCTCCACGACAAATTGGTTCAGAAATGATGAAAAGTTTAGAAGTTTGATTGCTCTCTTTTTTGAATTTATCGGTTTAAAAATTCTCAGTTCGTGTTGAAGTATTGCTTGCTGTTCTCATAGGAAATATATTCTCAAAAAATGAAGCATTTCTAGACTCCGTTATTGTGTTAGCAATAATGAGAAAGGATGGGATAAATTTCATGTTCATAATAGGTTCTTGTTTCATGTTAACAAACTTTGCATTCCAGATTCGTTCGTTCGTTTGTTTCTTGTGCAGGAATCGCATTGCGGGGGATTAATGGGACATTTCGGGCGTGAGAAGACGTTGAGTATGCTAGCTGATCACTTCTACTGGCCGAAGATGAGATGTGACGTTGAACGGTATGTACAGCGGTGTATGACATGTCATAAAGCTAAATCGAAACTAAATTCACATGATTTTTATATTTCTTTTCTGGTTTCTACAATTCCTTGGGAAGACATTAATATGTATTTTGTTTTGGAATTGCCTACAACTAAGATGGAGAGGGATTCAATATTTATTGTTGTGGATTGATTCTCAAAAATGGCGCATTTTATTCCATATCATAAGAGTGATAATGTGTCGCTTGTAGTTGACTTATTTTTAGGGACATAGTGTATTTGCATGGCATACTAAAGACTATTGTTTTTGATAATGACATCAAGTTCATGAGCTACTTTTGGAAAACATTATGGGCAAAGCTTGGTACAAAGTTATTGTTCTCCACAACTTGTCATCCACAGACTAATAGGCAAGCTGAAGTGGTGAATCGTACTCTTAGAACGATGCTGCGAACCATGATAAAGAAGAATTTAAAAGAGTGGGAAGATTATTTACCATATATTGAGTTTACATATAATAGGGCGGTACACTCTACAACTCAACTCTCTCCATTTGAAATTATTTATGGTTTTCGGCCACACACGTCATTAGATTTATTGCCATTACCATTCATTGAAAGAGTTAATATTGATACTTCTAAACGTGCTAATTTTATAAATCGTATACATCTAAAAACTAAGGAAGAAATAGAGAAAAAGGCACATCATATTGTTGACAAACGAAATAAAAATATAAAATAATTGATCTTTGAACCTGGTGATCTTGTTTGGTTACATCTTCACAAAGATGGATTTTCTGAGAAAAGAAACTCTAAGTTGATGAATCGTAGAGATGGTCCATTCAAAGTGCTTGAAAGAACAAATAATAATGCTTACAAGATAGAACTACCTGGCGAAGATTATGGTGTTAGTGCTACATTTAATATTGCTGATTTATCGCTTTTTCTTGGTTCTACTAATCCTCTAGAGTCGAGGTCAACTCCTTTTCAAGAGAGGGAGAATGATAAGGATATCACTATTATAAAGGCTTAATTATACAATCATTATTTTCATCATCAGATTCAAATAATAATGATAATGCTAAGATTGGTGTTGGTCCAACGGCTGAAACTTTGCAACAATTATATAAAGGATCAATCACTCGAGTTAGAGTAAGGGAATTCACTAAATAGGTGAATCTGATCCTAAGTTCATTTGATTTCGCTGCTAATGACAGTTTGCTATCTAATGATTCCACTCTATGTATTATCAGATTATTAGATGAGTAAAAACTTGGTACTACTAAGCGGGAGGTGAGGGAGGCTGGTGCACGAAAAGAAGATCCTAAAAAAAGTGACGACGGCACTTCACT
The DNA here is from genome assembly GCA_036346265.1 of Melocanna baccifera. Classification (NCBI taxonomy): domain Eukaryota; kingdom Viridiplantae; phylum Streptophyta; class Magnoliopsida; order Poales; family Poaceae; genus Melocanna; species Melocanna baccifera. Next base: position 19,613,921 of record CM070689.1, on the reverse strand, counting down.
TATATTAGTCAGAAAAGCCACCAAGATGTTGGAATCAATTTTTTAAACTTTAAATTGAAGATTGGAGAAGACTACATTTCAGAAGCTCGGTTGTGTCCAGTCATCAATTCTGAGTTTGTTTTAGTTTTTGGCCAAATTTAATATGCCATGGGCTGATTTGTATCTATAATAAGACATATTAAGGTTATTTTGGGCTTTAGTATTAGTTTTGATTTAATTTTGAAGTGATGAAGATGCTGAAGCTTCAAACAGACTAAAACGAATACTTGGGCTGCAAAAGAACTTGGGTTATTATTAAGGGAGTTATGTGCCACCCTCATGGGCTAGCCACCACGTGGCACCCACCTCATGGGCGCCTAAACCAAGGCAACTAGCCAGCCACTTCTTATAGCTTTCGGTTTAAATTAGGAATTAGAATAGAATTCTAATTGTTTCTCTACTTTGAATCCAGCTAGGCTTGAACGAGGGTAAAAAGCCTTAGCCACCGTCCCCTATAACCCTCAAATATTATTTTTTGAGTCAAAGTAATTTCTTGCTCTGTGGTTTATAGCATGTGCTGCTATGGGAGTTAACAAGTCGACTAGTTAGCGTTCTACTAAATTACTGGTTACTAATGTTCTTATTGTTTCTTACGGACCAGCAAAGTCATCTTTCTTGGTGTGGTGAGAAGATAGAGATTTAGAGCGTATTGCTAGTTAAATTCTGGTACATAGAAGTCTGTAATCGAGATAGACAATCATGTGCGTTTGTTCATCAAAATCTGGAATTTTAGATTATCCACATATTTACCGTTCAAGAGAGATCTTATGTTGTGAAGATCGGACACCCCATATCATATTGGTTATAGTTAGTATTAATTCTACCAGTCACCACTGCAACTCTTGAAAGGGATTTTCTCTGCGATGAACATTATGTGCGCAATAGAACATGGAATGAATTCTTGTGTTGTATGATTAACTATGTTGAGAAGTGCTGATTTTGATTCTATCATCAATGCTGCTACTATGCGTCAGTACCAACCACGGAAACTCGTCTGGGACAGTTGTAACAAGATAAACAGTATTTTTTGGACTTGTGCTAATGTTTTCTGAGATCTTGCTGTGTAAATTTAGACTAAGAGGTTTCAGATCCTGGATCCGCTACTGAACAAAGCATTAGCCAAAACTTCAATATTCAATAGGCCTTTAGAGTGATTTGTTCGATATTTTTTTAGTTAATCCATGCTTTTTTTCCCCTTCCATCCTCTACTGCTTTAAAAAGCAAAACTAGTCTGTAATGACCCAAAGTTAAGGGGATAGTATCTGTGCCGGCTGTGGGGGTAATTATATCCATCTCATTCCATTTCCTACTGCTCTATGGTCCCTTGGGCAAAACAATGCTAGACCATTACACAAGTAATATTGCACAATGTGCATGCTAAATACCTTAATTACTATTTTGAATCATCACGACAGTTAAATCAAAATCAGTTTCAGAACTCATCAAAATGCATATTTTGCAACTCAAAAGGAAAATATAAATCATATTTCAAAGACTAATCGCAAGGGGACACAAAACCATGGGACACCAGCCCTGTTCTCCGCAACAGTACACATTTTCATTTCAAGTAGAATCGTGAGAAGTTGCAACCCAACAATTCTATTTGACTCAAACATTTCCGACATCAAGAAGCAATGCGTACCACTAACACGTGCCAAAGAGCAAGTTCATGATGCCCCTGAACACGTGCCCGCGCTTCACCGTGCCGCTGCGCACCGCCTCCTCGTCAGGCGCGAACCCCTTCCCCTTCATCGTATCCAGCAGCGCCTTCCCCTCCTCGACCTTCTCCATCCTCACATACGCCTCGAACGCGGCCAGGTACGTCGCCACATTGGGACGCATCCCGCGGTCCAGCATTTCCACCAGGTACTTACCGGCCTCCGCGCAACGGTCGCTCGCCGCGAGCCCCTTGACCAGGACGGCGAGCGTATACGCGTTGGGCGCGAGCCCGGACGCGAGCATGCGGTCGTAGGTGCGCACGGCGTCGCGCCAGTGGGCCGGGCCTGCGTTGGCGTAGGCCTCGAGGACGGCGGTGTGGGCGACGACGTCGGGCATGGCGCCCTTGTCCTTGATGATCGCGAAGAGCGCCAGCGCCTCGATGGTGAGCCCGTCCTTGGACAATCCGTCGAACATCTTGATGGCGTAGTCGGTGAGGCCCTCGGTGCGCATCCGGTGGAAGATTTCCTGGAGGTTAGTGGGGTCGGCCGGCTCGGTGACCGCGGGCTTCTTGCTGAAGGGATCGTAGGGCGGCGGAAGATTGGGGGTCTTGGCCGGGGATGCGGGTGGAGGTGGGGATGGGTTCTCCTCCTCGTCGTCGGACCAGTCGAAGGCAACGGGGGAGCTGGTGTTGGGGCTGCGGTGGGGAGGTGCGGAAGAGGTGGAGGAGAGGATGCGGCGGGTGCTGCACATGGCCGCCGATGACGTGGGACGGAGTAGGCGGTGGGCGGCGGCGGTGGCCATCGGGAGCTGGGAGCGGCGGAGTACACGAGACCTCAGTTTGGAGATGCTAGTTCGCTTGTTGGCTGTTGCTAGAGTTGCAGCAACCTGAAATAGAGAACACGGCGAAAGTTCCGTCGTGTTCCCTAAAATATTTTGGTTGTATTAACCAGATTTAGGCCTGTTTACATTAATTTTTGCTAATAATTTTTTATTTTAACGTATAAATAGTAATAATTCATAGAGAGTCGTACGAAAAAAGAAATTCACGTATGATTTTCATCGATATAAATAAAATCTCTTACATATGCACTACAATCGACTATAATACATCATTTTAAAAAGATACTTTATTTAAAAACTAGATCCTACAAAAATCATTCATCGTAGAAAAACAACATTTATTTGGTTTGGTGACAAAATTTTGATAACATTTTGCTCAAATTCACATTCTAGTCTTCTGTGTTAATATCATTTGCAATTGCACCCTGCGTGGTATACTAATGAATCATTTTCTTTGTTTGGACACCAAATAAACATGGTAAATTCGCAAAAAAAAATCACACAAATAATAAAACATTAACACCCTATTTGGTTCCATTGAATTGAATTGGATTCAAAATCCTGTTCTAGTCATAATTTAATTCAAGACAAATCAAAATAAAAAATTTCCTGTTTTGGTTGTCCTATGAATTGAAATTAGATGTTTTCCAAGAGAAAACTACCAAGTACTCTCACATGGTCGCAACTTCGAGCTCCCCCAATCAAGCACCAACCACTGAACTAATGCTCCCCATCACTCGCTGTAGCTAAGGACGTACCTCGGCGGTGACAGAGGAGAACCTAACACTGGCAACGATGGGGGAGGTGATGATGGACTAGCTAGGCCTGGCCAACAACGTAGAAGAGATGACGCGCTATTGTAGGGCTACCTCTCCTTCCTCAACTCAGGCATGGTTGCGCCAGATCTACATCATTGTGTTGTTATGTCGTCGATGGAGATGCTAGGGACATAAAACGGAGAGGTTAGAGATAGGACTGGAGTGGGGAAGAAGAATCGGGAGGAGTTGGGGTCGACAATGTTGTTGGATATCAGGCAAATGACCAGGGAAGAAAAGAATTGGCTTTCGGTGTTCTTCAGGTACTGGAAATCGAGATGGAATCAACAAATCCAGTTCCACGATTCTGGCCTTGATTCTAGGAGCCCATGTAGGTATAAAATCATAACATGTCTACGAGCTACCACTCTACAAGACATCTACATGCACCGAGCTCAAATTGACCACTAACCTATCACCGAGTTGATCCAATAAGAGAGTAACAAGATGCTTGCAACACATAGCAACATAGTGCACTTCGAGAGCTCCGCAAGGCGATTATTCCTCTTCCTCCAAAGAACTTCCCCCTCCAAATCCGGTGGCCTCTCTCCCCTATCTTCTCCCCGGCTTCTCGCCAGCGTTGAAAGGGAAAGGCTCCCACCCCTATATAGGCATAGCTTTCTCTTTTTTCTTTGTATAGTGCAGAGAGCCTCTCCCTCCTTTATATACTTACCTTTGTGTGTTTAGACAGGATGCCTTCTTCCCTATAGGATCGGATGATAACAGAGGAGAGTGAATGGTACCAACTCAAATTTCTTCATAAGTATTCAAGATTCCATTCTCACACAACTACAAAATTATAGAAAATAAAGTTTTCATCCAAAACCTCAAGGCAAAAAGCTCAAAAACACAAAACCTTGAAGCCAATTCTTCTCGGCAATCTAACTGGCTTACAAATGGCGGTCTGACCTCTCCTCAAATGGCAGTCTGACCACTTGCTATAGTAAAATCAGGCAAATAAATAATGATTTCAACACTATTTTGAATCAGAAAATCGATGAAACTTTTGATCTGTAAATCCAAATGATATGAATTTTACAAAGATCTTCTCTAAGTTATTACGAACCTAGTCCAACAAATGCTCATGAAAATCATAGTTAAAGTTGAGACCTTTTTTAGTTTGAAGGAAATGTGCACCGAATCTGAGGCAAAACCAAAATTAGTGAATACAATTTGTTCGTGGGTGGATGATGACTAAGATGGGTATAGATATATTTCCACATGTTCTAGTAAGTAAGAACACAAAAGAAATCATGTTAAAAACCCTCAGGAATAAATCACTCTTTGAGGCCAAATCTGGCAAAACTTAGTTTTCTTAATAAACTTGCTATCAAATTGGCTAGATGGGTGAAAATAGATTCTTAGATGTTATCTCCATCTCTTATATATTCTTGGTATGGTAAGATCAAGAAAAAGAAATAGTAGAGATCAAAACCAACCAAATCAAGAGCAAATCAATCGAAACAAGATTGATCGATGGAGCTGATCAAAGATTGATGTATTGCTTGTTTCGGATAGATAGTTTTACAGCCACTCCACCTTGGAGGATAGAGAGCACACAATGCACTTGACTCTCAAATCCTAACCCTAGATATTAGAGCACAAGAGAGATAGATTGGATGGTTTACATAAGTCTCCATCCCAATCTTTTAAATAGGTGGGCTAACTAGCTACGCCTAGCTCTTAGTAGATACTATCCACTTAGCACAATGAGAAAAACTTGATAACCCTACACACATGGGTTTTACTCACACATGTTCACTTATGCACGCTTTTTAAAGCATATAAGTCCAAATCCACTAAGTCCTTTACCTTTATCCATCTTGATCAAGCCAACTTTTTCTTGACCTAAATGCTCTCCAAGCGCCACTCATACGACGCAGTTTCAATCTAAGGCAGATTCTGAAATTTTAGCCAAATTACCAAAATACCCTTTCTTGACCTGGTCTTCACCTTCCATTACAAGTAATCATCATGCTTGCCATGTATAGGTTCTTCATTGGTGATGAGGCGACGGGGTCCCGATCTTTCGATAGGATGATAACTTCGATTTAGAGGAGAACGACTTTAACGATGCGGCTACTAACCGGTCACGACCAGAACGCCAAGCAATCGCTAAACCACACTCCGAGTCGTTATCAACCGTGCCAAGAACGCGGTTGACCTGACAACGAAGGTCTATTCCTGCATGCAACCGAAGAACACGCAAGAACAAGATAAAAAGCAATCTGAAATTGCAAATAGAATTGAAATACTTGAATTTGGTGGGATTCCGAATAAGGATCTTAACAGGTGGTCGTCCGACACAACTGAAGATACAAGTTGCAACACAGGCAAACTAAACATAAACGAAATCCCAGAAAACTAGAGGGGTGCGGCCTCCTTAAATAGGGGAGTGGAAGACACACAAAACTAAGAAATCAAGGGGTGGTACAATTTTACTGTTCACGTGAACAGTGCACGCCCATAAATTGTGGGGGTTGCACCCTCCTCTTTGGCCCATGCATTACAAGGAATTTGGAGGCAAAGTCGGATCCGTTGGAAAGAGGACGAGAAAAGCTTTCCATCAAGTACTCATGGACCTCAAACGGACTCCGTATGTGAACGTTATGTTTGTTTGAAGTTGGCCTTGTCAGGCTGAATCCGAACTGATCTGAAGGCCAAATTGGATTCCAAAAAGTGCCCCACTTGAACTCTTCCTTGAACTGGTCCAAAAGTGACGTGGTAACCATAAGGAAGAGCTGGGGGAGATGTTGACTTGGTCTTGATATGTTGCTTGTATCCACTGGGGCTATGTCCTCATCATCCTCCCCTTCTTGAAAACAAAGCTGTCCTCGGCTTTTGATGCGCTGAAAATCGGGTAACAAAGAAGCCAAGGCGTATACATGATATATGTATATGTCATCCGTTTTAACAATTCGTCGTTGTTGCATAATTGATGTTATAAAATAGCAGCGATTATAAAAAGCTCATTATATTTGTAACCCGGAAGTTAATGAACAAATCAAAATTTTTCACATTTCTCACGTAGTAATTATTGCAACTTGTTTTGCAAATATAAGTGATGTACTCATACAATTCAAATCTCTGAGATTGTAAACTTTCATCGAGAGCAAATATAGGCAAAGTATCAACTTTTGGAATCAAACAAAGTTCGTCCAAGTAATCAGATTTCAATCGAGCAATAGCACATTCATCTAGCAAGGGTGAAAAGATTTGTAAGTTTTTCCATCCATCAACTTCATTATTCAAATTGTCAATGCTAGATGGTTCAATAAGAGATGAACACATAAGATTTGAATTGTCACTAATTTTTATTTTTCTCTTATAATGAACATGATTCAACACACCAGAATTGTTATTCAAAATAACAAGCTTCAATTCATCCTTGTGATCACAAGTTATGCATATTCGATATACATGAAATTGATTGTCTACACCACAATCTCCAATCAAATTGAATTTATATGTGTAGGCATGAGTACTTGCTAATGATTTTAAGCATGACATTTCAGGAAGATTCTTAATCACACTAGATAGCTCTATAGGATTTTTGAACATGATATAGTATAAAGAATCTTCAGGAGATATTCTAGTAAGAACTTCCTTATGAGTAATCAATTCCACATTATGTAAATTGAGCAAAGACATTTCAGAACATGGAATTTTCAATTGATCACATAAATTTTCACAATTACTCACCTTTTCATATTTAATTTCAGCACCATAGTTATTACCTTTAATGATCGCCTCAGTTGATGTAAGTGTTGTAGGTATCAAATCTTTATGATGAAGCAACGAGACAGCAAGTACTTCATCTTCCACCATGATTATCTCCTCATCTCTTGCTTTCAACAGCGCCTGCGGTTGAACATTCAACTCTTTGTCTTCAATGTCAACTCTTTTCTCTTCAGCATAGTTCTCAACTTCCTGCAAGTTGTTAGTCGTAGAAAAAGGCACAAACAAGGGTTTGTTCTCATGTTTCTTGTCATTAAGCATTTTCAATTTCTCCTCAATCTGACTTTCAATCTTACAAGCAAGTACAAACAAATGAGTGAGAGAATTATATTCTTTGTGAATAAGAATGTCCTGAATCTCTTTATTAAGCCCACTTAAGAATCTATTCTCTGTAGCTTCAGCATGTTCCATTAAACCACAACGTAACAAACGAGTCTTTAATTCATGATAGTAGTCCCTTACAGTTCTACTTTGTTGCTTGAAACATTGCAATCTTGCTAGCAAAAAATCAGCATGATATTTAGGAACAAAATCATCTCGCAAAAGACTTTTCAATGCATTCCAAGTTTGTGGTACTTTCCCATGTCTACCAAGAGACTTCCACCAAAGTATTGCATCATCAATAAAAACACTAGTGACAGCTCTAATCTTTTGCCTATCAGACCAATCATAATATTCAAATTCTTTATCTAATACTATCTCCCAGTCAATATAGGCATTAGGATCAAAATTACCAGCAAATGATGGAACAACATACTTGACATTTGCTCTTTGTAACCTACACATACCTCGTTGATTTTGCGGGAGTCGACGATGATCGGAGTAATCAACTTTAGTGTAGCTGATGTAGTTGTTCTCTTCGATATCATCATCCTCGTTCGACGAAAAGTTTGGAGGAAATAGTGCACGTCGAGTAGAATGTGATCTTGAACCTGTCATAGTTAGTAGAAAACAAGGAAATACACGATAATTATGTAAGTCCCTATAAACTACTAGGAGGTGGAGCTTGACAACTCACATATCTCTCAAATTCTTACCAAGCTCTTACAAGGTCTTACCAATGCAAAACAGGTGGTGTAACCGGTGGCTGGTTCGTGATAACTTGACTCACGTGATGTGTATAGCGATTGCAAGGGCCGGTTCGACGTGATCTGTTCGGTTAGTAAAAGGTGTAGTTTAGAAGGCTAGATATGTAGCAATGGAGAACAATCAGTTAATTTCAGAAATTGCACAGAATTGAATTATAGTTCGTATCTAGCACTTAGCCTATGTTGCTGATCAAACAAGAATAGGAGAAGGCCAAAACAAGTATGTAGCAATGTATAGGAGTGATGAATACAAGATAATTCAATAGAATGCAATGTGCAATTGAAAAGCACAAGGATTGATCTAAATCTGAAAATGACAGATTTCTGTCCACTGGACAAGACGTCGGTATTTTGGTGGTAACTTTTTGTCAGTTGCCTATTTTTTGATGATTCTTTTTTTCTTTGTTTCCTGACGGATTTTTCTACAACTTTTCTTTTGGGGTCATGTACTAAAAACCGACAGACAAAATCGCACAAAAATCACAAGTGCAGACTGTTACAGATTCAATGCGAAAATTTGGGTCCAATTGCACCGCAGATATCTTGTAACTGCCTTTATGGAATGAAGCGAAATTTTAGGGACAGTTAGATATGGCAGTTACGGATCTAATGGCGGTGGTTTCACTCAAAAAAGATTTTGGAATCAAAAGTTATTGCATTTTTGGTGGCGGCTGCACAAGAGGGAGTTTTTTGGCCGAAAATAGGAATTAGGGTTTGATGAGTTCTTGATGGTTTTGGACGTGTGGATTTTTTTTGTGGAGTTTTATGGGACCAAAAATATGACCAGCAACAAGACAAAGCTAAAACGGACACAAACTCAATTTAGCAAACCGAAACTAACAAATTGAAAGGCACAACGGGGTTTGGACAGAGGAAATAAACTCTTTTTGTAGGGCAAATTTTTCTGGACTATAGGACATGAAAAAATCAATCTACTAACAAGGGATACAAGAAATCCTACCGGTCAACTGAAGCTCTGATACCACTTGATGAGGCTACGGGGTCCCGATCTTCCGATATGATGATAACTTCGATTTGGAGGAGAAATGACTTTCACGATGCGGCTACTAACCCGGTCACGACTAGAACGCCAAGCAATCGCTAAACCACACTCTGAGTCGATATCAACCGTGCCAAGAACGCGGCTGACCTGACCACGAAGGTCTACTCTTGCATGTAACCGAAGAACACGCAAGAACAAGATAAAAAGCAATCTCAAATTGCAAATAGGATTGAAATACTTGAATTTGGTGGGATTCTGAATAAGGATCTTAACAGGTGGTCGTCCGACACAACTGAAGATACAAGTTGCAACACAGGCAAACTAAACATAAACGAAATCCCAGAAAACTAGAGGAGTGCGGCCTCCTTAAATAGGGGAGTGGAAGCCACACAAAACTAAGAAATCAAGGGGTGGTACAATTTTACTGTTCACGTGAACAGTGCACGCCCATAAATTGTGGGGGTTGCACCCTCCTCTTTGGCCCATGCATTACAAGGCCCGATTTGGCCCAAACAGGTGATATAGCAACTTCTTTTGACGATTACGGGCGTTACAGAAGCAATTTGGAGGCAAAGTCAGATCCGTTGAAAAGAAGACGAGAAAAGCTTTCCATCAAGTACTCATGGACCTCAAATGGACTCCGTATGTGAAAGTTATGCTTATTTGAAGTTGGCCTTGTCAGGCTGAATCCGAACTGATCTGGAGGCCGAATTGGATTCCAAAAAGTGTCCCACTTGAACTCTTCCTTGAACTGGTCCAAAAGTGACGTGGTAACCATAAGGAAGAGCTGGGGGAGATGTTGACTTGGTCTTGATATGTTGCTTGTATCCACTGGGGTCATGTCCTCATCAATTGGCTTGCCACACGTCGGCAAGTCTCTTATGCTCTGGTTCCACTGGACTACGTCTCACTTGGACCGACCAAGCCATATGGTGCAAACCCACAGTTCGAACTCGCCTTCAACAAATTTCATCTTTCCAGTGCCATGCTTGAGCTCATCATCTCACCTAGTATCATTAATTATTTTGCGCCTTAGCTCCTCCCTAAGCGTAGCCCCGATCATTGCCATTGACCATAGTGACTCCAAGCGTCCTAGCACATCCAAAGATAAAGAAAATCGTTTTTGAGTATAAGTTCTTCACAACTTGACTCATATTAGTCAAAATATGTATCATGCAACCTTAATACAATGACTTAGGTTACTCAAACTCAATCCATGACTTAAATCCCAAAATCCTCAATTTCTACTCAAAACAGAAAACAGTCTCGATATGCTATCTTTGCAAAACTAAATGACCACTCCACAAAATTTACAATGGTTCATCCCAATATTATCCTGCACTTCTCACATGGTCATTTAATGTTCCCTTTGATGAATCCATTGCCAAAACTCAAAAATGCAAAGGAGAGGTGGTTTTAGACAAAGAAGAAGAATTTTGCAAAGAGAAGCTCAAAATGGTCGCAAGAAGAATGCAATGACTGAAAATGACCATATGAGACAGAAATAAAGTGAAACTACTAAAAATAATAAGTTTTTCATAAAATACTTCAAATCCACCAAATGAGTCGAGAAATCTTACTCTAGGTCCATATGAAAGAATAATTATTCTGTTTGACCTTGGTCATGGTGAAAAGAGATCAAGTAATCAAGAGAATCATAGTATAATCTTAAAGCTCTAATTTAGCAAATATTTACACAAAAACTCCAAATCATGCTCTAGATTTGCATTTTTACCAATCTTTCTTCCCATTTGATAATGGAGTCATCAAGATATATGGAAGAAGATAGAGCATGAATGAAATGAAATGGTTGTAATTTATTCATTTTTAACATTAAGAGCCATAAAAAATATCCAAAGTGACTCTAAAAATATTACACCAAATCATATTATGTGAAATAGCTACCTAGATCATGGTAAACCATATATAGCAAATCTAAAGCAAATGAGCAATAATCTGAAATTAAATAAAATTTTAGAATATTAAATTTCTATAGATCATAGTTTGGCTAAAGGAATCCAAAACTGAGGTAAGCAATGTCAATATGCTAAATTGAACTAAGAAGCTACAATTGAGTCAATTTAGAGTATTACAAGTTCAAAGTTGAATTATTTTGTTCAAGCACTTGGTGAACAAATTTAGCATAGTTGACATTTCTTCGAAATTTATTTTTCACAAAAGTTTTACCTTCTTAGCCATGTGCTAGACCTCAAGCATTATGTGACCACCCTAAGCAAAAAGCTTAAAAAATGATCTTGATCATCCAAAACTCTCCCTAAGTTTGTGCCTAGTGCAATAGTAAGCAGTCTCATAAGGAAAAATTGGCAAGATCAGTATTTTCGCATAAAAGAGATCATTTTAGATTTTCTTGACTTAGTTCAAGAACAAAGAGTTAATACAAACTCATGTTTCAATAAAGAACTAGTATAGCTCAATCTAATGCTCAATTTAAATTCAAGACTCGATTTAGTTCATTTGACGTGGCTTGAATAATACAAAGATTACTAGAGTAAGACTAGTCAAAAGATCCAACAAAGCATGATTTAATTCAGATTGTTTACATTTAATAAAAGCTAACATGGCAAAAGTTAAGCTTCATATAGAAAGACATGATAAATCTAGCCAACTAACATAAGGTATGGCAAGATGTAAAGCTAGATATCATGTCACAAAAGATAATAGTCAAAGCTCTATGTATTTATATTACAATGCATATTGCTGAATTTAAAATACAATATGATGCAATGGATGCATGAGATACAAAGTCCCTCTCAAAATAGGCCAAAAGGACTAATAACCTCTAACTCTTCCCGCAAAGAAGCAAAATAAGAAGAATCAAGAGATTTAGTGAATATATCTGTAATCTGCTACTCAGACTCTATAAAGTGAAGCACAACATCACCCTTCTCTACATGGTCTCTAAGAAAATGATATCTAATATCAACGTGCTTGGTCAGAGTGTTGCACTAGATTTTTGGTAATATTTATGGCGCTAGTGTTGTCACAGAAAAGAGAAACACTAAGACCAACCTATAGTCTTGTAGAGTAGATAAGATCCAAAGAATATGAGAATAGCTACTAGTAGCAGCTACATACTTTGCCTCAGTAGTAGACTGTGCAATAAAGGACTGCTTCCTAGAAGACCAATAGATAAGAAATGTGCCTAAGAAATGACAAGTGCTAGAAGTACTCTTCCTATGTACTCTACACCCTGAAAAATCAGCATACAAAAAAGCCTGAATGGAGGGTGCAGAATCAAAATAATACCAAAATCTAAAATCAAGAGTGCTCTGAAGATACCTGAAGATGCGACGCACTGCTTGACAATGAGAAATGCGAGGGAAAGCTTGAAATTGAGTGTACATACACACAACAAATTGTATGTCTGGCCTTAATGTCATGAGGTAGAGGAAAGAGCCAATTATGCAGCGGTACTCTTTCTGGTCCACGGGCTCTCCATTCTCGTCAGGATCCAACACAGTCAGGTGGTAATTGGAGTAGACATTGGCATACTGCTTTCTATGTCGAAGCATTGAAGAAGGCCCTTTATGTACTTGCTTTGATGAATGAAAGTCTCTTTTTTTGAGTTGCTTGACATGAAGACCAAGGAAGAAAGTCAGCTCGTCCATCATACTCATATCAAATTCCCTGCTCATAGAATATGAAAATCTGGATACTAAAGTATGAGAATAACCACCGAATATGATGTCATCCACATAAATCTTAACAAGAAGAAATCAATGCCATGCCTGAGAGTGAACAAAGTTTTATCTATCATTCCCATTTTGAAATCATTCTTAAGCATAAAACTTTTAAGCTGATCATACCAAGCTCTAGGGGCTTACTTCAATCCACTCAAGGCTTTGAAGAGCTTACACACATGGTTTTAGAACTTAGCATTTTCAAAGCCAGTTGGTTACTTGATATAAACATTTTCCTCTATGAAACCATTAAGAAAAGTGTTCTTGATATCCATTTGAAATAGCTTGAAACCCTTATATGCTGTAAATACTAGCAAAATACAAATAGCTTCTAATCTAACTACAGGTGCAAAGTTCTCTTCAAAGTCTAAACCCTTTACCTGGGAATAACCTTGAGTTACAAGCCTAACCTTGTTGTGTAATACCAACCCATCCTCAGTCTGCTTATTTTTGAAAATCTATTTTGTTCCAATTACATTATAATTAGGTAGATGTTCAACTAAGATCCAGACTTAGTTTTTTTTTTCAAAGTTTTGAAGCTCTTCATGTATGGCATGGACCCAAGAGGAATCAGATAAAGTATGAGTGACATCTCAAGGTTAAAAAGACACAACAAAAATAAAATATGCATGAGAATATGAAGAAATAAATATAGAGTGAATAACTCACACATAAAGATCCCCAATCATCTGCTTCTTAGGGTGTCATTGTTGAATATGAAGAAGGGGTCTTGGTATAGACGTGGCCTCTACCTTATGGGCTATGGAGGTAGGAATAGAGCCACTCAAAGCGCCAGTGGGAGGAGGCTGTTCTCCTAAAGCTGGAGAAGTAGAAGTAGGCTCTCCAGCCAACTTAGGAGTGATTAGAGGATAGATTGGGTCCTCATCCTCTTCGTTAAGGTCATCGTTGATGAAGATGCTCTCACTCTCACCAAGTACATATGTACCTGCACAGTCGGGTCCAGTACCAGAACTAGCCTCATCAAAAGTGACTTTATATGTCTGAATAATTTTGTTAGTATCCAAATTTAAAACATGATAGCCGCGGGAATAAACAGGATATCTAAGAAAAATGCCAACATGACATCTGAATTCATACTTATCAAGGTTGTCATGTTTAAGAACAAAGCACTTACAACCAGAAATCTTAAAATGAGAGATGCTAAGCCTATGACTAAATTTAAACTCAAAAGAAGTCTTGCCTATGGCTGATCTCCAAAAAACCATATTAAACACATAACAAGTAGTAGATTGTCTTAGCCCAAAACCTCCTAGGGGTACTGTGCTCATCTAGCATGGTCCTAACCATCTTAACGAGTGTCCTGTTTTTCCTTTCTACCACCCCATTCTGCTAGGGAACTCTATGTGAGGAGAACTAGTGCTCTAACCCTCAGTGCAGAAAGTGGCAAAGGATGAGTTTTTAAATTCTGTACCATGGTCACTCTTAATGACTCTTAAGGCTCCTAGGAGGTCAATTTAGTCTAAAGGCCAACTGTTTGAAGTAACCAAATGCCTCATCCTCAGATACTAGAAAATACACTCAAGAATACCTAGAGTAGTCATCTATAATAATAAGCACATACCACTTTCCTCCTGAAGATTAGACTCTACAAGGACCTACTGTGTCTAAGTGAAGCAACTGCCTAACTCCATCAGTCATCATTTGTAACATCCTAATTTTCAGAATTCATTTGAAGCTTTTAAAATAAAATTCACCATTTGCATTTTTGGGTTTAATACAAACTTGAAATGAATTTTTATTAATTAAAGAGATTTAATATGAATAAAAAATATAACATATATTAAAAATATTTTATTTGGGTTCATTGTGTCTTAAGGAATTTTTTATGAATTTTTTAGATTTATTTGCTATTTTCTAGAGCACATTTTATTTTATTTGAATTTCTAAAATAGAAAAGTTCAAAAATCCCAAAATAGTAACGGGCCAAGCCCATTACTGCTCATTGGCCCAGCAGCCTTAGTCGTTAGATGATTTCCATGCCATGTGTCACCTATCCAGCCGTGCGTTGCACTGACCCCTGGATGCCATCTCAGAGCCTCACGTCAGCCATCCGAAGACCCAGGCACTGTTCATCGGTACTTTCCCGTCCGATCTTCTAAGTCACCATGTGTCATCGATCAGCTCAGCTAACTACTGTTCATCGTCCTCATGGTAGCGCCACCGTGTTCGTCTCGGATTCTGCTGTTGCTCGCTGTCTCTGTCGCAAATTCTACGCCGTACTCGACCCTACCATCCTCGGTGTCCGTGCATAAAAGGGCAGGCTCGTGCCCTTGCTTTCTGCACCCAACAACAATTTCCGTTACCACCGTTCATCGAGCTTCGCAGCCATTGCCATTGTCGTTACTTCGCTGACCTCTGCTATCGCCATTGTCATCGACACCATCTCCGTTCTCACCATCGAACGTCGCCGTCATCTGCCCAACCACTGGTGAGTGTCACCGCCATCCGGCCAGATCCGTCACTCCACCTCGCGCGTGTGCAACCACTGTCTCTCATTTGCCCGCTTCCCTTGGTCGTTAACCCCACCGTGCCCCTTTGTGCACCAAAGCGACGCCCCGAGCCATGTATCACCGACGCTAACACTGACGCTAGCCTGCACCCGCACCACATGTCACTTCATATTCTCTGTTGACCGAGTCTTCATAAGTCGAGAGACTTCCTCATGGGACCCACCTGTCAGTCAGCATTGTTCTATGAACCCCATGAGCCAGTCAGCGTCCATGCAAGCAGCCAGCTCAGCCCTAATCTGACGTGTCGGCCACGTCAGCCCTAGCTACCACGTTAGCAAACTAACAGTTCGTTCGCTGTTCCATGAGCCGAGTCCACCATAGACTAGCCTTCCCATGCACCGAGTTTACAGCATAGTAGAATTTCTGATTTTATAGTATTTTCTTTTAGATTAAATTTTTCAAGAACTCGTTCTCCTTCTTCCTAATTCTGATTGACCCATTCTGTTTTTTAAATTCATCTAAAATTAAGCTATATCTTTTGGTTCTGGTTTTGAAGTTTTTGAATTTTATTTGATTTGATTTTATATCTTATTTGTTTTCTCTCTCGTTAGATTGCATTTTCGATGGTGCGGAAGCACAACCAGAAGATCAGGATTTCATAACTAAGCAAGACCAAGGCAAGTCATGTTTTTTATCATATTGAATCTAGTTTTCAAATCTATTACTTATTTATTTTATTTTAAATTATTATGCATTGCTATTTTATTACAAACCGTTGTACTTGATAGTTATTGTTCTAATTGTTTAAATCCTTCACTTGATAATTTTGAATGCCATGATACCATTGTCACCATATGATAGGTGTTTATTTAGTGATACAATACTAGTTATCAAATGGATTGTATGATTAATATGCTTAGCCATGTTTGTAGTCTTATTGGGATCATCATCACATGACAACAAATATTTAATTTGACTTAAAGAGAAATTGAATCATGGTTGGTGTTACAGTTATAAAATTTATGTGCCATGATATTGATGTGTTATTGGTATTGGTTATACAAAATTGATTTTCACTTAGACGAGTGATCGTGTAGTGAATGGAGAAAGTGTGGATTCACTTCGAGGGATGTGAAAGTCTCACCTAGGTAATGTCTAAGGATTTTACTTTATGCGCTATTATTCTGAGCCTTACCGTGCAAACCACATGTCTAGTATGGAATAGATCTGGTTGATTAATTTGTGATATTTCAATTTAAATTTTGCCATTGAGTTGAATATGGTTGCTAATTTCCATGAGGCGTAAGATGGGGCAATTATCTACTAAGTGGTTAACCTACTCAACAGCGAAACCTTAATAGGTGAAATTGGGTTGAGGTTGAATATTGTAAAGGCCTCGTTGTAATTTTCTTTAACATGAGGATGATCACATCATGTGGGTACAGTTGTGTAACCTTTGCAAAGTGTAAAAATATTCGAATAGCTGTGTTTCTGGTTTTGGACAATGCTCGGTGATTTCACATGAGGGGTAGTTATTTTATAAAACTTTGGGTTGGATAACTTTGAGAAGTGGATAGGTAGTTCACTGTTGGTTTCTGAAGTGCATGGTTAGTTCACTTATAGTCTATTCAATTTCTTTAGTTATTTATTTATTATTATTTTCTTTAAATTTAGCTTCCAATCTACTCATTATATTTACTTTAAATTACTACTTTTTAAAAAATAACCTTTCAACTATCTATTGGTAAATCTTGTATATTATATTGCATCTTTGTTACAAATGGCTTGCTAAGTACTAATGTACTCACGGCTTTATGCCTACTATTGTTCAATTGAAGAAGAAGAATCATATCAGCAGAAAATACTTAAAGGAGGATACTTTGACGGCTTCGCGGATTAGGACTTCGTTTCCCAGTTGATTGCCTATAGGCATGTCAAATGGCTACTAGGCTTAATTTTATTTTCCACTGCTAGTTTCTTAAACCCTTTAGGTTATTCATTCTAAGTTTGGTCATAAGGTCGTACTCTAATAATTATTAATATTTGAGTTTTTTCCTTTATTTATCGCGTATCTGGTCGATATTTCATCTATATTACACTGTGTGTACTAGCATGATCCTAGACTAGTGCAATATACACAGAGAATCCGGATTTGCATATTCGGATCTCAACATCATTAAAGTAAGAGATGGATGAGAAGCAAAATTCATCTTACCATGCTTGCAGGGTATGCACACTAGGTCTCTCTCTTAATTCTAGGTAGTCCTCTAATCATATTCTTGCTACTAACTCTAGACAAGTGATCAAAGCCTATGTGTCCAAGCCTTCGATGCCACAACACTAAGTCATAAGAGTCAGAAGCCACAAGATACCTAGAGCTAGAAGTAGAAGAGATACTGAAATCAGCATTAAAAATCCTCTTAAATATAAAGATCTCAAAGGCATAGTCACCAGATGAGTCTAAAATTCTACACTCACCACTCTTTAATATCACTTCTAGACCCTTACCAAGTAGCTATGATATAGATAACAAGTTATACCTTAGCCTACTCACCAAGGTGACGTCTTTCGGCATGAATTTGTTGTTGATACGCACAATGCCTTAGCTGTCATGATATTGGTAGAAACTTCCCCAAATATGATTAACTCATTGCTGGATGCACATGTGAGAGAGGAGAACCATCTAGAATCTTTGGTCATATGTCGAGAACACCCAGAGTTAACAAGCCACATGTCCTTCTTCCTTGCACACCGGACCTATAGGGCACAAATAGGGAACATATGTGCCTCAGTACTGGGGCTAGTGAGGAATGATTTTGGAATCCAGTACTAAGCCATATGATGCTTGGGAGTAATAGTAGAAGTAGAAATAACATGGTTAGCACAATGATCATGAGCATACACATAAGACCCACTTAGCCTTCTTCGAATCAGTCTACCAAAAGACCGGTACTCTCCGTGACTAGGTGCTACTCGTGGTCTACCCTCACGATATCCTAACATAAAGCGTTGCCTAGAACCACCAAAGGAGTCAATGAAGCTGTCTAAAAATCTAGACTTATGTCTAGCAGGAAACAAGCTGCCTAGCTCTAGAGACAGTCAAGGGTGAAGGAACTCCTCTAATGGATCTCAAAGCATGTTCTCTCTTTTTCCTCTTAACCTTGGCTCTATGGAAGCAGAACTCAACTATGTGACCATTCTTTTTACAGAAGGTGCAATGGTATTTGACCTTTTGAGGGGTCTGATCTGATGAGAAAGAAGCACCTATCTTACTAGAGGGGTTTGGGCAAAATCGGTAGATCTAAAAGCTATCATAGATGGCTTAGGGGGTTCTACCTTAAACATGCCACTCTTAACAATCCTCATAATCTTAGGTGGGTGGTTCTTAGAATACTCTAGTGAATTAAAATGTAGACCTCTCTTCTTACACTTTTCTTAGATTGGTCAAGGATCATGTTGAGGTTCTTCTTCCCACTAAAGAATCTCTCAAGTGTCTTTTTAAGGTAGTTCCTTTTAAGGTAGTTATTGTCTTTAGCTAGGTTCTCACAAGTGACATACTCTTTTGATTTGGTTGCCCTAGCATAATTTTCTTTATGAATGACTACCTCAAGCTTTAGAGCCTCACAAGACACACAATGAACATTCTTAATCCTAACCAACTGCTCTTGATACTTGACCCAAAAGGCCTCTTGCACTTCAATTATATTATTCGTAATCTCAGTATAAAATGCATAAGAATTAGAATCAATGACCTTTTTAGATGCAGTCATGGCTAAGGATTTTTCAAGTTTAGCTTTCTTTTTTAGAGTCTTGTTAAGAGTATCTATCTCAATTATGAGTCCAGGATAATTTTCACAAAATATAGTCCTAGAATGCATAACCATTTCAGTCATTTCTTTCATTTTGATTTTGTTATCCTTATAATGAGGGCAAATATGATCAGAACTAAACTTTTACAATTCCTTAAAAGCACTATCCAATTTTATCTCTAATAAAGCACAATTTGAACAAGAAGATAGAATAACATCTACAGGAATAGTATCATGAGTAATAGCATCCATACAAACATAATCATGACTTGACATGAAAGAATATAGATCATCTAGGGCATTCTTGAGTTGGTTTACAATAGAGGAGTGAGCATATTTTAATGTAGACAATTTGAGCAGATTCATAATTCTTCGGATTAATTGATTTGAGCCTAACAATCTCTAAGTTCATGTTATCAATCATCATGTCTTGACTCTTAATCATTTTGATTTGCTTAGTTGTTGTTCAGTTGCAATGAGAGCTCATTTCATAGCTTTAGAGGAGGGCGTACCTCGTCGGGGTCGTTGTAGGGCTCATCAGAGTCGGAGGAGTCGGCGTCATGGCTACCTTTGGTCATGAAGCACATATCGATGAAGTCTTGGGCCTTCTTGCCGTGGGTGTCATCCTCGTCATCCTCCATCTCTGAGTCCACATTGCTCATGTCCATAGACTCAAGAGTAGCAAGGACCCAGTTGATGAACTTCCAGTAGTTGGGCTTCTTGACTTTCATGTCTGGAGCTTGAGAACACATCCAAAGGTCCTTCTCCTCCTTGCCCTTCAGCTTGAGGCACTTGGTCCGAATGTGGTTTGGCTCACCACACTCGAAACACATCATCGGATCACCTCGCCTCTTGTTCTAACCTTGTTGTACACTTTAGTGAATTTAGTGGACGGGAGAGCTAAATCTTTCTCATGTAGCCTCTCAAGTTGCTCATCACTAACTGAGTGTAAGGTGGACAATAAAAAGCCAATATTCACATAATCTGAAGAACTGCTCCAAGAAAGGTCCATCACAAGAGCCATCGACTCTGTCTTGGAAAGACGTGAGATGAAGTCAATCCTATAGTCTTTAACCTTGAGTAGAGTTTATCCATAATAAGTTCACTCATAACAGTGTTGTCATTAATAGATGCAATTTTCATTTCCCAGACCTTCACACGAAGAGCACCCAAGATTTGGTGTGCATTATCAGATTTGGTGTGCATTCTCAGACTCTAAGAAGGTCAAGCTAATAGCACGAAGGTTATGGAGAATTTTGTTGAACCTTCCCGATAACTCATCCAAAGACTCACCGGGCTTTTGTTTGATCTTAGAGTATTATTTCTTGAGTTAATGCTGTCTCACTTCCTTGATCACGGTAGAGCTCTCATGGTAGTCAGAGCTGGTCTTCCAGATCTTATAAGCAGATCTCAAGTGAACGACTCACTCAAACTCCAATTGACTGAACCCGTAAATCAGGAAGTTGCATGTCTTGTTTTTTTGCCTCTCATCGGGAGAGATTATATTGTCATCGATCGACACGACATAAGGGTTTTTGACCTCAAACCAAATCGCGTACCCTTGGCCTTAACGTAAGCATTCATGCGAGACTTCCAATATGAGAAATCCACTCCATCGAACACAGGAGGCGTAGTTGAATACTTGTCTGCTGCTATGGATCCTAAGACTGGTTAAAATTTATAAGAAGAGCTAAACAGACTCTAATAACACTTGTAGGACTAGATAGCAATAGAGAAGGACAAATGGTGTTAAATCAAAATTCCCCCAAGTATAAAAGATTCTATTCTTACACAACTACAGAATTATAGAAAATAGAATTTTCATCTAAAAAATCAAGGCAAAAAACTCAAGAATACAAAACCTTGAAGCCAGTACTTCCCGGTGGTCTAACCGGCTTACAAATGGTGGTCTGACATATCCTTTAATGGCGGTCTTATTGCTTGCTACAGTAAAACCACGTGAATGAATAGTGATTTCAACACTATTTTGAATATGAAAATCAATGGAACTTTTAATCCGTATATCCCAATAACATGAAATTTTGTAGAGATCTTCTATAGATTATCAAAAACCTATTTCAACAAATAATTATGAAAATCATAGCCAAAATTGAGACCTATTTTAGTTTGAAGAAAATATGCACAAAAACCGAACCAAAATCAAAATAAGTGAATACAACTTGTTTGTGGGTAGATGATGACCAAGATGGATCTAGATGTATTCTCACATATCCTAGCAAGCAAGAACACGAAAAAATTACATCAAAAACCCTCGGATCCAGAAATCACACTTTAAGGCCAAATCAAGCAAAACTAGGTTTTCTTGATAAATTTACTATCAAAGTGTCTAGATGTATTATTGCTTGCTTAGGATGGATAGTTTTACGGTCACTCCACCTTAGAGGACAGAGAGCACACAATGCACTAAACTCTCAAATCCTAACCCTAGACATGAGAGCACAAGAGGGATGGATTAGATGGTTAACATAATTCTTCATCCCAATCATTTATATGGGTGGATTAACCAGGCACACCTAGCCCCTAGTGAATACTAATCACTTAGCAAAATGGAGAAAACTTAATAACCTCGCACAGACGGGTTTTACTTACACATGTTCACTTATGCATGCCTTTTAAAGCGCATAAAACCGAATCAGTTAAGTCCTTTACCTTGATTCATCTCGATCAAACCAGCTTCTTCTTGATCTAAACCGCTCTCCAAGCGTCACTCATGTGCCACGGTTTTGATTCAAGGCAGATTCTAGTATTTTGGTCAAACTACCAAAATACTCTTTCTTGACCTGGTTTTTATCTTCCATTACAAACAATCGCCATATTTGCCATGTATAGGTTCACTATTGGCTTGCCATATGTTGGCAAGTCTTCCCTGCTCTAGTTTCACCGGACTAGGCCTCATTTAGATTGACCAAGCCACATGGTGCATACCCACTGTTTAAACTTGCCTTCAATATTTTTCGTTTTTCTCGTGCCATGCTTGAGCTACCATCTCACTTGGTATCATTGATAGTTTTGGGCCTCGGCTCCTCCCTAAGCGTAGCCCTGATCCTTGTTATAGACCATGGTGATTCCAAGTGTCCCTGCATATCTAAAGACTAAGAAATTATTTTCGGGCATAAATTCTTTATAATTTGACCTACGTTAGTTAAAACATGCTTCATGCAATCTTAATATAATGATTCAGATCACCCAAACCCAATCTATAACTAAAATCCCGAAGTCCTCATTTACTACCCAAAATAGAAAACAAGCTAGATAATATCCTATCTTTATAAAATCAAATGACCACTCTACAAACTTATAATAGTTTATGATAACATTATTTTAGACCTTCTCACATAATCTCTTCATTCCTAGTGCAAGTTGGAATCTTGGTTGCCGGCTTCCTCTCCGTGAGCCTTTCCCCCTTCCTTTCCCTCCATCTGAGGGCTCTAAATCCAACTTCTGCACTATTCCTTTGGCCCTTGATCTAGATCTAAGCAATCCAAGGCCACATGCAGCAAAACGAAGTGGCGTCGGTGGCTTGACCCATCTTGTATCCATTGCCCCGGCGGAATCCTCAAACCTTACCTCCTCCATGAGCATCTCTTCAAGAGGAGGCAGCAATAGAGCAGGTGCATGGCAGCCTTACCTTGAGCTACGTCCCCTGCTCATCTTCTTCATTGGGTTGGCACCGGACGGCATCAACATCCCCGGTGACAACTTCATCAACGCAAGCGGTACGGCAGCCTGCTTCTTCTTGTGCAAAGTTACCATCGGCCAACATCACTACCTCTGGCGGCAAAGCTTCCAGGTCAAAGCTGGCCATCTTCAACACATCCGGCTTCTGCATTTTCTCCCTAGGTCCCATTTCAGGACAAGTTGTTCCATGCTGCAAAAAAGAGGAACCAATCCAGATGGTTTTAATTGTAATTTTATCTTTTATTATGGAATTAGTTATAATGTTGGATGCTTTTTTAATCTTTACCTCATCATATAAAGGAAGGTTAATGGCCCTTTAGGGCCATGTTTTCCTTCAACAAAAAGAGTGTTACAGTATGTGAAATCATGATAAACAATCTTATGAAAATAGTAACAGTAATATTTACAGTAATTGATCAAACAACCGGATTATTTAGAGATGACTAGTTGTGTGCCCATGTGTATACTATGCATATTTTCTTTTGCTTTACGTGAGAATTTATTGTAGAAAATGTCAAGCCAACATTGCCGATAAATCAGATAGCATATCTATAATGATCCTAATCCAGTCATTGGCAAACTCAGTAACAATGTGACACTATAAAAAAACCATGGTGAGATATGCAATGCATTTAAGAAGAAAATAGTGTTACTTACTTTGAAGGCAATCATTTGATATGTCTTTTCTGTTTTAGCAAACCCATACACCTAATTATATCCACGCTGAACTATTAAGCCTCTAGAAAATACAGGAGTAGATAACAAGCACCACTAATAGCTTCATATTAGTAGCTCCCTCCAGGACCTGCATGAACAGAAGTAAACTAATGATAAAAATGAAGCTAACATGTATCTTGTGTTAACTAATAGAAATATTGTGACAAGGGATTAGGTAAACTGTTACACAACATGGAACTAGGAGGCATCTTTGAACTGTAGCTACTCCTATGGTTTGGGCTAACAGGGAGCATTTATAAAAAAAATAAATCACGGGGAACAAATCGTGAGGAAATAGGGACCATGGCAGATCAGAACATAAAGAAGGTATTAGTACAATAGGAAAACTATTCTCTATGCCATCTCATGTTGACACGGATCACAATGATTAGATGAAATGATTTTCTGCTATCATCTTGGAATAGAATGCCAAAGGCATGAAACTAAAAAACAATCATGGCTCAAATCTATGGGTACTTCTTTAGTTGTTTGACTTAGTTATTTCAGATAATTAGGACTTGTCATGATAGTGGTAAGAACAATAGTAGGGCTAAACAAATTTTGGGCATGGAACTTACAATACTTGCCCTAAATGGAATTATTCATCATATACCCTCCTCTTAGATTGAAATTCAGGATTTACCCTCCGGCCCACATGTCAGCGACTCATCCCGACCCCACATGTCATTGACAGGGGAGGGTAAATCCTGAAAGTCTCAAATGTGGGGAGGGTATATGATGAAGTTTCCCGCCCTAAATGGGTGACAAATATTCAAATTCAGACTTCAATTGTAATCTAGTCACTAAAGACCATCTGTGTTTGCTTGCAATCCCTAAACTAACATATCTAACAAATCCACATGATAATTTGCCTTCACAATTTCTGAAACAATATGATCTTTTAGCTTGAATCAATGGATTTTTGGTTAGATTCTTGCACTCAACATAGACCCATAATAACTAGGATGGGATCATGAGGTGTCTATTGATCTTTTCTCTAATATGCATGTGCATAAGTTGTGACCTTCGTTGGCTTAAGTATGTATCAATGAGAGTAGTGCAGCAATATATCTTTCCCTCTGAGAAACACAAGGCACAACATTGACCCAAATTAAAAAAAAAAACATGATTGTAGATATGCACATGCATATTAGATTGAACTTTTGAATAGATTATCTCAGTCACAAACAATTCCTAACAAAATATTTTATTCAGCCCTTCAGCTAACATATAAGCAATCTGAAAAGGTACATAGCACCGAACAAATTTAGTTGGGGAAAACTTTGCATCTTATACTATGCCGCACAAAAGAATTCTTCTTTTTTTTAAATGAACACGTATCTAGGAAGTCCAGATAAAAGAATCCCTTTACACATGATAGGATCAAAGGCATCCATCACAACATAATTTCCAAACTGAAAGTATAGCATTGTGTCAATATGATACAATTTTCATAACTTTGAGCTAAAATATAGTCAGTTCTTGTACAGTTTACAAAATAATTTAACACAATACTAACAAACAGCATTAATGTCCAATTTACTGGTTGCTATAGAACAGGGACTATTTTGTAAGAACTTGTCCAATTTGTAATTAAATAAATAATCAGAGGAGCTCACTACTTTCCACACCTGACTATAATAAGTTGGATGGTCATCACCTGAGAACAGGGACAACAATGCTAGCCCAAAGCTCCCATGTCTACATAACCTCATGGCCGCCTGCCCCCGCGCAGCATAACCTAGACACATCCTTAGTCCCTCAGCAGGAGAAGCGCCATCACGATGGAGCTCACGGCGACGTAGGATTTATCCATTCCCTAGTCAATCAGACAGCGACTTGTATATGCCCAAATAACTAGTTTTCAACCTCTACCTGAGCACCCACCATCAAATTCAACATAATTCAAAACCAAAGTAATAATACAACCTCAAAGTAAACCTACAGGAAGTGTGTCATCAAATGCTAAATTTGGAGGTAAAAAGGCATCAGGTTGCACATGTCTAAAGGTGATCTCATTTGAACAGGTAGCCCAAACCGGAGCGTTGATTTTGTGATGTTCTACCGAAGGATCAAAAAACCAGTACCGGGGCAAATCCCGGCCACCGGGCGGTACCGGTAACCGGAAATCCCGGATAAAAACCGGATAAATTTTGGCAAATGAATTTTGTGGTCGGGGTGGGAGGAAACCGGTAACTGGACCGGTAACCGGAAAAACCGGTGAAAAAACCGAAAAAACCGGTGGAATTAATTTAACTTGACCATGTGGTGATTCCTTAGGAGAGAAGTAATATAGCATTGCATCATAGCATCAAGCATCATCTCTTTGCATCAAGGTGTGTACCAAGAATGCTTGTAAATCAAAGAGTACTATAGAAAGTAAAGATGATTAACGATGCTTTATATGATAGAGGTGTTCTTGAGTGCATGATGGGTGTTTTTGTTATGGAAAATAGTATGTTTATGATTGCTCTCAGATTTTCTTTATCGTCACTGAGCTATTGTTATAGATCTTTGCATAGTACCATGCTCTTATCAGTTTTGTTATGTGTTCTTTTAGCAAGAAGGTGCTGCGTAGCTATCTGACAATAACTAGTATGCATATGTTGCTCTCAGCTATTTTGCATCATCGAGCATATGTGCATTTCCTTGTCATGGTTCTTTGTCAAATGGATGCAGTAGGAAGAATGGAAGATAACTAGCATGACATAGTTTCTCATGCAACACAAAAAAACATTGCTTTCTCATGCCCATAGGCCCAACATATCCCTAAACTGATTCTTAAGCATCTAATATAGCTACAATGCCCCCTAGAACCCATCCAAACATCTACAAATTCAATTTTTTGAAATTTGCATCTCGACCGGTATTTTCCCTCTCGGTCGGCGCCGGTAAAACCGGTTACCGGCGGTAACCGGCCGGTTACCGCCGGTATTTCGAACCTTGGTTCTACCACATCACAAATTCAAGATCTTTTCCGATGTCTCAAAACATTAACATGAATCTAAAAAAAGAGAGCAGTTAGGATAGAACACATAGGAAATTTAAAGTGGGCTAAATTCCAAAAATCAAGAAAAAGGTAAAACATTTAGAGAAATTACCATTGATTAAACACAAATCTTCAAAAAATTAATCATATCCTGCAGCCATGGCATGGCTAGCATCCAATTGGTATCTTGTAGAGTCAGTGAAACGGATGAGAACCCAGAAGGATGTCGAGCAAGGGCAGGAGTGCAGGACCATGTGGAGTCAATTAAACGGCTAGGTACTGGATTAAGTTGCCATCGTCAATGCGATGGACCGAGGACACCGATCTTCGTTCCCATCCCCTGAGCTCCTAGAAGCCCAAGGTCAGCCTCCATGACTCCTCTCCAGGTCACCTCCATGACTTGCGTACTTGCTTGATTGGGGGGTGTTGAGGGCAGGCCCTTGCCAGCCCCTACCATTACGTATTAAGCAATTTTCCAAGTGATGTGATTTCCTCCATTTGCTTGTTTGGTTACAACACTTGGTCGTTTGATTCTCGTATGCTTGTTTCATTTCATCATGTTAAAGCTCTGCATGTTCTAATGAAACACTATTCATTTCTGGCCTAGTAGCATATTTCTTTTTTTGAAATCTAGCTTCCGTGCACTCAAAATTGCAAATTTGGTCCTCTTCATGATCGTGGCAGCAACAGTAGGTGACACATGTCACCCACCACCCTACTCCAGCTCGACAATAGGTGATGACCGCAACAGCTCCCTCCAGCTCAGTAGCGGACAAATGGGCGCTGTAGGCGTAGGCCCCACTGATATGTTTAGTGAGTGGAAGTGGAAGCATTGGGTAGCAACCTATCCTTAGCAATGAAATCAAAGGAACTTAGGATCAAATTCACCTATTTAGTGAGTTTTTTTTTGCTCTAGCTCGAGTGATTGGTCTCTTGTACAATTATTGCAAAGCTTCAGCCGTTAGACCAATACTAATATTATCATTATCATTGTTACTTGAATCTGATGATGGGGGTGATGATTGTGTAGATGAAGCCTTCATACTAGTGATGTCCTCATCATCTTTCCCCTCTTGAAAAGGAGTCGACCTCGACTCTGCAGAGTTAGTAGAACCAAAAAATAGCTATAAATCTACAACAGTGAATGTAGCATTAGTACCATAATCATCGCTAAGAGGGCCACAGCACGACCTCAACAAGAGGGCCAGACCTGTAGCACTGTGGGAGCTCGATAGGAGTGCATCTACTGTGGTATATCATCTTGCTACTATGGACCACAATGTGGGAGTAGTCTGCAAGGACACAGGTTGAGTGGGAGCGACGACCGTACAATCTAGACACATACACTATGTATTTGCAAATGTACATGTCATGCACCTATTGAAGATTGACATGGCCCCTTCCGCAACACATGACAGAGGCCACACACGTTGACAGGTTGGTACTTGGCCCGTAACAACACCATGTAGCACATGATGAGACGTTAAACATTTCAAATTCATATTTGTACCATGCTGACCTATTTCATCCTTTATTAAAGTACGACCAGCTTCATCGTATTGTGTCCAAGGGTAGTACCACGCTACGTCGAGAATGTTCGAGCACCTTCAAATGCCTTTTGGCATCCATCCGCAACATGTACAACGATGCTAGGCATGCACTAAGGACCACCGGCTATGGCCATCCTAGCTACGTGTTTCTCCCATGGGGCAATGAGGCACACCAATGTTCATCTGCAGTTTTGTCCACACATCCTAGCTCCTTGACGTATTGCCCTAGCATCAAGCGTTTGTTGTCTATGCAACACACTACTCTAGTATGTCGGTTTCTTAATTTTTT
This sequence comes from Melocanna baccifera, assembly GCA_036346265.1. Taxonomy (NCBI): domain Eukaryota; kingdom Viridiplantae; phylum Streptophyta; class Magnoliopsida; order Poales; family Poaceae; genus Melocanna; species Melocanna baccifera. Next base: position 19,585,514 of record CM070689.1, on the reverse strand, counting down.
ACAATCAGCATGATACATTACTTTTGTTGTTCTTCATATATGTCCTCTTCATGTAGGCCATTTGCGCTAACACCACTCTACTTCCATCATCATTACAAAGACAACCCAACTGAGGGCCTCCCTCACTAGGGGTGGACGTTAGAGCACTACACACCCATCCTCATCATGGAGGCAGCCTGAGGCACGTGGCACTCTAGGTAGCGACATCGATTCACCTGTGCAAGACTACGAGGTTTATTACGATACGTACACGCCAATTGACCACCCGCACTTGCAACAGTGTGACCAGCGGTACGATCGGATGTACGATAGCTACATGTTCCATCGGTATGGAATAGGCTATGTTGCATTGGGATACAATGGTGCAAATTACCCTAGACTAAAGTACCTAGCAGTGGAGTACCCTAGAGATTCATCACCCATGCAACACATGACACTGGTGTGTGCAATTACAATTTTCCTTGCTATTCCATGATTACTCTTCTTATAGCTAACCGAATAGTATGAATATGCAGGTCTTGAGGGATGGGTTCCGAGAGTGGGCTATGGGTTCATCGTCCACCCAGCATGCGGTGCTAGTATGTCTTTTTTGGAACTGGAGTACACATTGCAATTGGACCTTTTGTCAACCTAACAAAACGTATTTCCCTCCGTAGGACGCTAACACTTTAGCGAAGGACTAGGTGCAGTAGATATTTAGCACTCAAGATATTGGGCTCAGTCAATTATCCGGTGCCTCAATTCCTACTCGGCCATCGCAATATGACTTGCGCAATGTTCGATGCTCCTGATAGGCTGACTTTCCCTGAGGACCAGGTTCACCATGTGAGGAAGCAGCCAGTGGATCAACCTTGACTTGGTACTATGCAGGATTTTAGCACTTTGCATGAAACTTGACAAAATGTTGTTCTCGTGCATCGCGTATGTATCGATTATGTACCTCGAGCGGCACCTATGATTGTGTTATGAGGAGTACTTCTATGCTTTTCTCTCTAATAAGAGTAATACTAATCTCAAAGCACATGAAGAGGTAAGTAATATCTATCCACTGTTCATCATACTTTAAAAATTGTGCAAATTACTGTTGAAAAAAACATGGAAGCATCTCTCTTGTGTTATATGTGTTGAACCCAATTATGTGCTTGTTTATACTTTGTTCTCATTGGACTACTATGATTTGAAATGTAGTTATGTGCGTCGAGTCATTCCAAGTAGTTGTCGGTGAACCTATATTTATAAGGCTAGCATGTCACTGTTTCAATAAAATAATGGTTTGTAGAGTAACTTTTCATGCATTTCAAATTAAGTTGAGTTTTTATGTTGCACTGACACATTCTTTTTTGTATCTTTTAATGTTATTTTTACATGGAAATTGACATTTTCTTTTCTGTACTACAGGAAATTGCTGCTTCTATCAATGCTCCATGACCGTTGAAGGCCAGAGACCCACACGTTTCACTTTCACGCTGATAGCACGATGAAGGGGTAATGGTAACCACCCCACCCCCCGTCAGGCTGAAGTGACAACACTACAACTAGCCCTTTTCCAAAGCAAGGTGACAGCACACTACACTCTTGTATCAAGTCCATCACCCATGTTTGAGAGACCCTACAAATTATCTCACACAAGAAACTCACATATCTCCATTTCACTCCTGCAACCAAAACATGGCAGGTAGGGTTGGAACCTCAAGGCATTGGAGGGGACAATGAGCACGAGCTTGGTTTCAAGGCCGTGACCTTACCTCAAATATAAGAGCATCTACGGTCTCCTAGACCCCAACCCCTAAGCCTTGATCTACCGCTCGAAAACAAGGAGTCATACAACCCTGGAAATGCCCTCTGCGACTACTACCCATGCATCTCTGAGCCTTGGCTGCAATGCAAGCACAAACTTGATATGATAGTGCAAGTGTGTGATAATAACACACATCCAATATATCAATTCTTTCGCTATCCTCTATTCATCGTATGTGGTTTGTTCCCTACCTATGCACCACTTGTAGTCACCTCGTCATGCTTGTAGACCACAGCTTGTAGGTTCACTGAGTGGGCAAATCAACTGTATCTAATACCTGCCCAAGTTTACATCTAGACCCTCTACATCTGCCTACAAGAGTTGTGGGAGGCACTCCAGACCAAGAGAACCAGCAATGACGAGCTTCGTAGGTAGAGGATCAAAGAGAGGAACAATGAGGAGGTGCTCCACCTCAAAGTGACTACCACTCGTATTGTTGCTACGCCAACCTGAGCTGTAATTGTATCTACAATTACCATGACAACTAGCCACATCCTTGCTATTGTGATGACCGCCATTATATGTGGATGCATACGATGTTCCATTTTCGCCTTAGGGGTGTTCCCCCTTATGCCCAATTAGAACTATATCCATCAATATCATTTTTGTTCAGAAAGGCTCACACATATCTTATATGTAGTTCAGATTGATGGTTCATGAATATTGCCATTTGTATCGTACAAGTAGTGTAATTTAAAATTCCACAAGACGCGGCATGTTCGCACGCAAAGTTTACAAGAATTTAACAACATGCAACACTTTTCTAAGTAAAATGACAACACATATTAGTTGTTCTTAGTGAGTTGATAGCATGCACCAACTTTTCTCAGTGAGTTAACAGTAAGCACCAGCTTTTCTCGTGTAATTGATAGCACACACTAGCTTCTTAGTGAGTTGACAATATGCACAAGCTTTTCTCAATGAGTTGACAATACACACCAACTTTTCTCAGTGAATTAATAGCAAACAAAATCTATCCTCAGTGAATTGACAATACGCACCAGCTTTTCTCAGTGAAGTAGTATTTGATGCCAGCTTTTCTTAGTAAATTGACAACATGTTATAGATTTTCTCAGTGACTTGGCAACATGTGTTGGCTTACATCAGTGAATAGACAATACGTACCAACTTTTCTTAGCAAATTGATAACGATGTGACCATTTCTGTGCCCACTAAAATCACTCTCGCGAATGTGAGTGTACTTTCATTTGGCAAATGTTACTCCAATTACTACGCACTAACTGCCTATAGAAAGAGAATTGACAATACTATAATATCCTGAACGTCGTTTTGGCATCGTTTTTTAAATTGATCGTGGAGTCGTCCGGATTTTCGGTAAATTACGGGAAGAAAAAATAAAATTATGGAATAGCCTGAAATGAAAAAAATAAATACAATAAATAAATAAATAAATAAACACTTTTTAGTGGGCTGCCTGGAGGGGTGGGCCTGCCACCTTGGGCCACCCAGCCCAACGGCCGCCCCTAACCCTAAGCCGCCCCTACCCACTATAAAAGGCCTTGGGCACCTCCCCCTCCTCTTTCCCCCCTAGCCGCCACCTCCATCCCCTCCCTACGCCTTCACGATTCCCCCATTGTTGCTATCCATTGATGCAAAGGGGAAAGCAAGGAAGGAGAAGAGAAGGAAGAGAAGGAAGGGAAGAAGAAGAGGAAAGAAGAGGAGTGATCCAAGGGGATCCCCTAGGTAACTCTCTCTCATCCCAAACCCTTCTGGTTTTGCTATAATTAGGGTTCTTAGCATTGGAATTGATGGGGTTTAGCAATTCGATTTTTCGATTAGGGAATTCTTGCTGGCTGCCTGTAGATCAATCCATGCAGCATGACTATTTGCGCAGTTTAGACCTACGAAACGATTTTTCCTGTGGATCTGCCCAAAAGAAAAATTGTAGAGAACGACGAGACCTATCTTTTATATTTTTTTAGATTTTTTGGCTGCGGGATTTGGGCTCAATAGTGTCAGGAACCTTGCTATCTGTCAGGGGTGCAGACTGGGATAGATTGCTATTCGGGTGTGATTTAGGAGTAATAGATGATTTTAATGTTTTTTGTCACAATTATGAAAAATGTAGGGAATTCAGTAATATAACTACTGTATAAAAATCATAATTTTTAGAGCCTTGTATTGTGGTTGGGGTGCGTTAGAAACTGGCTGCCCAGATTGCTAGAACAGAGATCGTCCTCTGTTTTGCGTGTTAAGTTGCACCTTGTTAGTATCAAAATAAAAATAAGTGATCTACTTGAAAGATGAAGGTATTTAAGTGCAAATTCCAGAAATATATCTTTCTCTGTAAATAATTTAATAGTTTTAAAGATACAAAAAAATTAAGCAACGCTGCTGCAGCGGGCAAAGTGTAGAACCGTTAAGCGGAGAGGGATGTGTGGGGTTTAGCGACATCTTTACTTCTTAAGTCGCGTTTTCATTGCTATAGTATTGTGCTGAGAGGTAATTTTTGGATATGTGGTTTTGCTCCTGAACGTGCGTGATTTCTTCGCTTCGTCGGTAGAGGTAAGTAAACGTAGCGGTTGTGCTACTGTTTAACTCGTTAATCATTCTACATTCATATTAATTAATTTTTTTTAATTTGAGGTGCTATGTCATTGTTACATGTTTCTTTGATGTGGTCCATATGGTAGTATTTTAAGAATTCAACTATTTATGATCTTGATGGTTTAATTGTAGGTATGTAAAATTGTTGTCGATGAAACAAATATAGTTGTGATGTAGTATTCTTTATGAACATATTGTAGTATAGGTGGTAGTATTTTTAGTGAATATTTGCGGTTGTGGTGGTAGCATTCTTGATGAATATATATTAGTCTATGTGGTAAGATTCCCTATAGATCGATTGATTATGATTTTGGTGAACCGAATTTGGGTTATGTGGTAATGATCTTATAAAATATTGGTATTGTGCTTAATGAGACACATGTGGATATGAGGAAGTATTCATGATGATTATGTTGTTGATCTTCGTGGTTAAATTCTTGTGATTTATGATTATTATATCATTCATAACATGTCATGATATTTGCATTATGGATGTCGTCGCTTATAGCCGCGACCGTACCGGTACAGTATCGTACATTGCCGTAGTACGATGCACACTCTTACTTTGTTGGGTAAGGGTGCAGTGGATTACACGTATTCATATACATTACATTGTGGAAAGATCATTTGCATACTTATGCAATATATTGTGGTGGAGTTATTTTGCAAACAAAAGCAACTTCTAAGTTGTATGTGGAATTGGCTCATGAGAGTCACCTGTATTATGAAGAATATAGCTGTGGTCGTGGAATGTGGTTCATCCCTTGTGGTATGGTAAGGATTTTGATTGTGGCATGGGATCCTTTTCTTTTGTGATAACTGTTAATAGTAGTTGTGGATGTGAGAAATAATAAAGATAGTGAAGTAAAACATATTAGTGCTTCACTTTGATTGGTAGTGGTAGTGGTTGAGGATATGAAGTAGTCAATTAAGATTTATTTGCTAATGTTTTATCATTGTTAGTAGTAAAAGTGGTTAAGGCTATAATTGCGGTCATTGTGGAAAATAAATATTGAGGCTTAAACCATTGTAGTTTAATTAGCTTGTTAAACAGTTTGCTTACTGAGATTTTTTTCTCACTCTTTGTTTCCACTCTTCCAGGTATTCTCGAGCATGCATGGAAAGGGTAGAGTGACACATCACTGTCACACACCATATCATGTTTCATACTGTAATAAATAAGTGCAGTCTCTGGTTATTAATTATTTTATCTCTCATTATTGATCACTTTTAATTATTAAAGTTAGGTTGTGGTTCGCTTTAATTGATAAAAGTTTATTAGCGGCTGTTCTTTAATTGGTAGTGTTTCATTATCTTTGTTTTAGTATACTTCCGCTTAGTTTATCATGATTTAGAAATTATTGCCAGTTTATGTTACCTTGTAAATCGGCTAGCTTGTAGATTGGTTTAGTGGCATCCGAGGGTAATATGGGTCATAGGGTGTTACAAATACGTAGCAGCTTTTCTTAGTGAATTGATAATGATATGATCATTTCTGTGCCAATTAAAATCACTCTCGTGGATGTGAGTATACTTTCATTTGGTAAAATTTACTCCTAAATACTATTCACTAACCGCCTATAAAAAGGGAGTCAAACTCCACAACCAGAGCTAACACTCCACTCAAATTGATCTCGAAAATAGGGGAAGAGGGGAGGGAAAAGAGAGGTGATAGAGGACATCACTCCGCAGGGTTAGGAATGTTAAACTATGGAGAGATACTTTGAAAGCGAAAGTGGGTTGCTAAGAAGAAGGGATCCTATCGTGATAATTCTTGCAAGGATACATCTGTGCCACCAGAATTTCCATGCTCGCAATGTGACTATGGTAATCTGATGCAGATCATTCAGTCAACATATCCAGCAACCATTGCTCGGGCGCACTACACGTGCGGTGATAACCACATAAGTGAATATCACATACTGGTAAATCATGTTTTATTTCACATATCACTAACCTTCTCTGTGCATGATGGTAGGTGATAGAGTGTTGCTACTTTTTCCAATGGATTGATAGTCCAGAGAGGTACGACTGGGTATTAATTGAGCAAAAATATATGCTCAATTACCCAGTGGCGCCCGAGAACTTCACCTGCTGAAAACATTACATCTCGGAGGACAAGGGAAAGGTTGAGAGAGGGAAGACAAGGGAAAGGAGCCAATGGCCCCCGATACCCCTACTGGATAGGAGATTATTTTAGACTATGACAACCTTATATATGTCCTGGAAGCCGAGTACCGGGTGGCCATCATGAAGGCCAAAACCCACAAGGGAGGCAAGGAAAAGGCACGATGGACTTAAATGCATAGGACGTATGCCACAAGCCAACTTCTTTTCCATTCCCAGTGTTTTCGATTCCAAAATACACACATATATCTTAGTTGTAGTTCAGATTGATCATTCGTATATATTGCCATTTGTATCGTTGTAGTGAGATAAACATATGCACCTAACCAAACCATACACGCCATGTAATTCACACCTTCATTATGAAGTATTATGTCGGGCTTGAAATTGTAAATTACTTAATACAATGTAAGACACACTAGCCAAATTAGAACGTTAATAGTTAGGTACTATTTCAAAATCACTAAAAACACAAAAATGCAAGAAATTTTTTGTAAATCATACTTTTTTATTACTAAAAAAATAATATTTTCAAAAATGCATTATTAGAAATGGCTAAATGGGGACAACCTACCGTGCCAAATATGCTCTTGTTGCGCTCACCGACTACGGTAGGAGGTGCCGAGTCCCCCAGGCTCGGCAGGAGGGTGTCAAGCACACCTAGCTTGACAGGTGGACGACAGGCCGGTCCTACCAAGCTCACTTGTGTTGCCATAGTGCTACTATCTATTGCAACGGGGGAGCTCGACAGGTGATATATGTCACTTGCTACTACTCCCGTGGTCGCAGAGAGGGCTAAATCTGAATAAACATGTGTTCGGGGTCAATTTTGGAAAAAAAATCGTTATAGTGCTACATCTGCAATCAATTCTGTTATGATGTTCCTAGGGTCGGCCCACGAAACCTCAAGCTAGGCTAGTAGTGAGCTCCAGATCAACCTAGCCCAGCCCATTTGCATGGCAGAGCCGAAGCCGAACTAGTGACTTACAATTAGAGTTCGTCGAGGCTGTAGTCCCATGGCATGAGCACTTCATCGGCGCTGCACTGCTTGACCTTGAGGAGTGTGCATTGCTGCTTGGCCAGCTCATCCCGGAGAAGCATTTCCAATATCAGCCAGTTGAAATATCTTTCTCGGGAAGCGCACGAAACCGGGCAACCATATCCTGCATGGCGCAGCTGTCAACCGGCCACATCGTGAGCGCCACACCGCCATCGTCCCCAGCCACTGCTACGTCATAGCAGATGAGGAAAGCATCGATGTCGCATAAGGTGGCGAGCTGCGAGACCTCCTCGATGAGATTGTCCAGGGAGACCTCTTCCTCGGCTAGGTCATCATCAGAGACCTCCTCCTCGGAGAGGTCATTGTCGGAGACCTGCTCCTCCTCCTCCTCCTCATCGACGAGGTTATCATCAGAAATCTCCTCCTTGACGAGGTCGTACAGCTTCCTTGGACTCATCTACTTCCGTTTGCAAGATGAATACGAGCGGGTGACAAGTCAATTGCATGTGTACTTTATGGGTGCAAATACAGAACTGTTCACATATATTGTAGTAATCTAAGATGCACCGATACGCGATACGGGTACAGCGATACGGATACGGCGATACGATATTTTTCAAAAACAAGAATACGCCGATACGGTAAGTATATATATATATATATATATATATATATATATATATATATATATATATGAAAATAAATAAATTACAAACAGGTTTTCAATGGTATAAATATCATTCTATCAATACTTGGTTAGTAATGAAAAAAATAAATAAAAATTGTAAAGTTTGAATGGCATACCACTTGGTAGTTAGCAGTTTGACACATATCCAATTGGTTGCAAGAGCCAAGAAGATATTTGATAACAACTCTTGATTCCGGTTGCAAAAGTTCTTTTAATCCATGGTTTGACCTAGGCAAATAAAAATATGACCTTATATTAGTGAACAAGTAAACAACAAATCATGGAGAATTACAAATTAGGTACATCGATAATAGAAAGCGCATATCCAAAAATACATAATTATTCTGCCGTGCGTGCGGAGTAGCGATAAATCACCTATATATGAAACACATCAAAATTAGTGATATAATTGAAAATTATGATTGTCAATAAAAATTTAGATCATATGAAACATACCAGAATTAAGTTGATTTGAATCACGAGATAAATTTAAATCACGAGCAATTTGAATCACAGGATTAAAACTATTAACTATCTAATATCTATACACTATACATAATTTGAATCACGAGCAATTTAAATCACAGGATTAAAACTGTTAACACTATACACTATCTAATATCATCTATATACACTATCTAATATCTATACATGAGCAATATATATACACTATCTAATCACAGCCTCATAGCCCCGGTCGCCACTCACCAGTCACCACTCGCTCGCTCCTCGGTCTCTCCGCTCGCCGCTCTCTCTCGCTCACGGCGGCTCCCTCGCCGCGCCCCCCCGCCTGCTCTCGCGCGCCCGCGCCCGGCTGCTCCCCGCGTTGGATCGCGCCGCCCACCGCTCCGCCTCCAGATCCGACGGCCTCCAGGCCGGATCCACCGCTGCCGCCCTCGCCATGCTCGGATCTGAGCACCTCCGCGCTGGATCCAGCCGAGCTCGCTCACGCCGCACCCGCCTCCGGCCTCCTCCGTGCGGATCCGGCCGCTGCCGCCCTCGCCCTGCCCGGATGGCGAGCAGGTGGGGGGAGCGGTAGCGGCGATGGCGAGCGGGGGAGGCGAGGCGGCGAATGGGAGGAGGCGAGGCGGGGGGAGAGCGGTGGCGGCGGTGGCGACCGGGGGGAGAAGAGCGGTGGCGGCGGGGGCGACCGGGGGCGGCGATGGCGAGGCGGGGGAGGCGAGGCGGCGAATGGGGGAGGCGAGGCTGGGGGAGGCGAGGCGGGGTAAAAGTAGCGACGCGGGCCGGGCCGGACGTATCACACCGTATTACCGCGTATCGGAGTATTTTTAATTTTTTTTGCGCTGATATTCACCGATACTTCGTCGATACCGTATCGCGCCGTATCGGATACGTATCGCGTACGGATACAGCAGTGCAGTGCCGTATCGGTGCTTTCTAGGTAGTAATTTTTTTAAGGGACGTTTGGCTAGGCTAAAATTTAGTAACTTATGACTGAAATTGCATTGTAACTGGCTAAAATTATAATGTAGCTGATGGTGGCTTGTTTGGCGTAATTAATTTTTAAAAAATTTAATAATAAAAAAACAAGTTAGCCCATCATAGACAATGTAAATGAATACGGAAAAAAAGAACCGATAAAAAAGCTCAAAAAAGCTGAAAAACTAAAAAAAGATGAAATTTATAAATAATGAAAATAAGTTAGAAGCCAGAAGTTTAAATCGAAGTAATTGATGCCTTAATTTTGGCCCTCTAACACTTGTTTTTGCAAAAAAAAAATCTCTTCTTAAATTAAAAAGTATGATAGATGACGTATATACTCCATATAACATAACCGGGGGGGCTCCCCGAACGCTCAGGCGTGCCACGTCGACTCGTCCGCCCTCGGTTCGACGCGTGGTTGCGCGAGCACTTTGGTCACCCGATAATAAGCGGTGGTTTTGCCTCCGTTTTGTTACTGCACGAGGGCCTCCCGCGGAAAGCTCCAGAGAGTGCCACGCTTCGCTGTTTGCTTTCTACGCCCGGTCTTCGTGTCACGTCTTCCTTCTCGATTCTTCCTCCGTCCCTATTCTTCTTTGTCTCTCGGTTGCTGCCTCCTCCCGGCCTTTTCGCGATCGCTTCGTCTCGTGCCGTACCTGCCGCCGCTGCTCCCTCTTCCCGACCTGCCGCACTGGCCGCCCCGTCCTCCCCCTCTTCCGCCTCCTCCCCTTCGTTCTCCCCCTCTTCCGCCTTCTCCCCTTTCGGCCCATGCCCTAGCTGCCGCCGCCGCTCCCTCTTCCCCACCTGCCGCACTGGCCGCCCCATCTTCCCACCTCTTCCGCCTCCTCCCCTTCGCTCGCGTCCCATCCGCCGCCCCTTCCTTCCCTTCGCGCCGCTCCGATCTACCGTACTGATTTTCCCTCCTCGCCGCCGCCGGCTTGCCCGGTGTCCCTTCGCCCCCAATCTCATCTGCCACCCCTTCCTTCCCTTCGCGCCGCCCCGATCTACCGTACCGATCTCCCCCCCCTCCTCGTCGCCGCCGGCCTGCCCGGTGTCCCTTCGCCCCCAATTCTCTTAGCGCATCCTGCGAGCCCAGGAATTCTTCTTCCCCAAGGGTGGCCTTGATGGATGAGAACGGATGGAAGGGGTTCACGCAGAGCAATGTAAGGATCAGCAAGTAGGTTGGCGGGCAAATTACCCTCTTCGATGGATCCATCACCGGCGTCGATGAGGAGCAGCAGGAAGGGAAGCTGATTGTGCAGAGGTGGCAATTTGGGAGCTGACCAAGATGGCTTCCATTCTATGGTAAGCAGGAAGGGAAGCTGATTGTGCAGAGGTGGCGATTTGGGAGCTGACCAAGATGGCTTCCATTCTACGGTAAGATCCTGATGCCATGAATGCCAAATTTACTTATGCTCAAAGTGATCATTTTTTGTATTGCACTCGAATGCATTTGTAATCGTTGCATATATGCCGTGTTTGATAGGAAAATTTGGATGTCAAAAGTTCTCCGCACACAAACCATAATGAGCTTAAGCTTATTTATCTAACAACCGACAAGTTTGAATGTTTGATATGCCTTTGCTTGGATAAAGTTAGGCACAGTGGCAAGGGCTATTGGGTTCCCTCTGGAAATAAGCATAGAAACTAGCCTCCCAGCAGAGTCACATCCCCACCTTCCTTTGGTTGTGAATTTGTGGGTTTTTTTATTCCCATATCCACTTGGATTCCCAAAACTAAACCTTATTTTCAATTTTTCTGTGCATCAGGCTTCATGTGTTTGTGAAGAAAATCCCCGGCACCAATCGTTGGAAGGCATGGACTTCCACCGCATCTGCAGTGGAGATTACTCTGTGCTGTTTCACCATGATCTCGAGAGGTAAAACTTCACAGCTAGGTTATGTATGCTGAGAAATGATGAACCCATTAATGCTCCATCTAACAGGCTTTATTACCTTTCTGTGCTGTGAATGCTGCTACTACTGCTATGGTTTGCTTACATACGTTTCTATGGCCAATGGAAGAGGAGATCAGGAAGTCATTCCGCAATGTCAACAATGTTTGTACAATTGGCCAGCCAGCAGGATATTCTCCTGCGCAGAGCCCAACACGAGGTTCACTCTTTAACAATTTGCCTCCATTGTTGCGCCACTATGAGAAATTCCCTGTACCCGAACTTAATTTGGCTTTATTGCTCACAGTGATGCGTTTTTATGCCTTTATTACTTGCGATGATGCGTTTTTATGGATGTATTCATCTGTGCGATGCAGCGTCTCTTGCAGCTCAATCTGGTGGGTGGAATCTCACTGGCCATTGTGACTTTCGATCACATCAGTTCATTGTGTGATGGTACATTCTTCCCCCTTACGCTTGATTATATGCAGTGCACTTCAAACTGCTGTGTTCTATACATTGTTCCTTCCATTCTGTTATTTATTCATAAATGATAAGCATAGCATGACAGAATTACCCATATTCATTTTTTTAACTGCAAATAAATTTCATTAGATTAGTTTAGAGATGAAATCGTAAATACAGTGCTTCTTAAGGTTTGTCGACTTATGGTTGATCTGGTAGCCTTTAGCTACTGGTATTGTTTGATTCAGTAGAGTACCTACCTGAACCAATAGGATATATGTACTATGTTCACTTATGTTTTCTAATGAACTACAACATCATCACTTTCTATCCTTTTCCCTTTCTAAATGCCTGAGTAAATGCTTGAGCTCCAATTTGTGCAAAGACTTGATGGTACTATGCAGGATGGTGAATGACATTCGAAGAATCTCTCCCGTTAGTACTGAACTAGCAAGGAAAGTTTGGATGTCAAAAGTTCTCCACACACAAACCATAATGAGCTTAAGCTTATCTATTTAAGAATCGACAAGTTTGAATGTTTGATATGCCTTTGCTTGGATAAAGTTAGGCACAGTGGTAAGGGACTGTTGAGTTCCATCTGGAAATAAGCATAGAAACTAGCCTCCCAGCAAAGTCACATCCCCACCTTCCTTTGGTTGTGAATTTGTGGGTTTTCTATTCCCATATCCATATCATCTAAGAATCGTTGTCTTAGTTCGTTGTACTCAAGCTTCATCTCTGCATTGTTTTGGTCCTTCTTGTGGTAATTACCTTTTTTATGCACTTAGTTTCTTCTGCATTAGTTATTCCTTTTGTATCATGAATTGTTTACGTTTGCTATCACTGATGTGCTCTTCTTGTGTAATGTCCCTACGTTAGTGGTCAACGTAATTTGTGCTTCGGTATTTAATATATTCTCCATTAATTACAGAGATAGATTTCATATCCATACTATGTTGCGTCTACAAATTGTTCCCCCATCTTTATTCATTTTTAGACCTCTCTCTTTTTACAGCCTTTTCGTTGTCTTACCATTCCTGTTTTGTTACTACATTATGCATGTTACATCCCCCCTTTTGCTCTTCCCTCTTTTTGTGCCTATTTTGTTTCCCTCTTATAATTGAATGGTTGTTTGCTCCATATATTTGAGTTACTGTCATTCGTTGTACACTGTAGAACCATTTTTGAATGTGGCGGTCTGACAGTAAATGGTACATGTGTTTTAGAATTGTGTGTTCATGTTGAAATAGGAAAGAAGTTCAAATTGGTTATGACAGTCATTGAGCTATGCATTACTTCTTAGATTAAATAGGGTGCCCCATATTTCTTTTATTCATCACTGGATTATGAAATGTGACTGTCATGCCTTGATCTAGCATGTCCCCATCTAAGTTTGCAAGCTAAAATTCAGTGTATTCAAGACTTTTATTGCTGCTCAATTTTCTACTTACATGGAAATGTATTTATTAAGTCCTATCACCATGTCATTATGATTTATTTACCTACTATTATCATATTATGTTGATTTAAGAATTGTCATCACATACAATAGGTAATTGCATGATTTATTAGTAGACCCTCTCAATTCCTAAGTTGCCCTATTCCCACAAACAAGATTTTGTGATTTTGACTAACACTTTTTCTGCTTTGAATAACAAAATCTTGTTTGTGGGAATATTTACTCATTGATATTAGCATACATACAGCTTATGTGAACGCTATCCGGGCAGCCCAACACTTTATTTATATTGATAATCAGTACTTGATTGGTTCTTCATTTAATTGGGATTCAAACAAAGATATTTGTAAGCGTGTGGTGTAAAGTTTTGTTTCTTGCCAGGCTTCCAGATACAAGGTTTTTATTAGCAAGATCTGCAAACAGTGCATATAAGAATTATCAACAGGTTCAACCCTTTGTCAGGGCTCCAAAATCCTATGTACATTCTGAACGTAAGCCTAAGTGCCTAACTTAGTTATGTTTTCTTGTTTTGTCGTACATGTCCTGGTAATCTTTCTGTTTTCTCATGTCAAGATGGCTGATTGTTTAGTGTCTACGCTTGCAGTCACCAAGGTCTCTAACACCTGATCGAATCAAAGTTGTTCTTGGTGAAGATCAAACAGAAAGCTATGAAGAGACTTATGATATATATCTACTTCCACCAGGTGAAGATCCAGAAGCATGCCAAGCTTATTTGAGAATGCGGAACAGGAAAGGGAAATACAATCTAATGATTCAGGTATGCCAATTTTATGCTTAATGGTTACATACTATGCAGTTGTGAAAAATATTTTTTGTTGTTCTATTACAAGCATTGTATTCTAAGGTGCGTTTTATATGCATTCTCACTTTTTAAGTTACTGTCTTTCATTTGATACATGTAGATTCTAGGAAGCTTCGCCGTGCTAGATTTTTCAGATTTTCACCACAGTAGCACCTGTTAGTTCATAAGCTTAATTATGTAGTGAGCATGAGAAAAAAAGGAAGACCAACCAAATCTTAACTATGCTCTCCTTTCTTAACTTGATTCATTTGCTCAGTCTTCTTTGAAGATTTATAGGGGTTTCTACCATGGTAGTTAGCTTAGATATGCCCTATTTTATCTTTGTTTGTCCTCGCTATCCTATCCTATATGCGCTAAACAAATTCTTAGCTTAGATATACCCTATTTTACCTTTGTTTGTCCTCGCTATCCTATCCTATATGCGCTAAACAAATTCTTACCGTTGGCCTTGCTGTTTCCTGTCCACTAGCTGGCTTATGTTATTGGTAATTTGAAGTGGGTTATTGATAATCCTTTTATCATATCACCAAGAATTACTTTTGAAGTCAGTGTATGTCTGGTGGTTTGATGGCATTGGAATATAATATATCAGCTGTGCTGAAGAGAAGCAGCCGTGTATTTTCTGATGGCAAGGCAACTATTAGGATTCACTGATTGGAAGTCCGGAACAGCTTAACCGAAGGTACATTCAGGTAAGCATCTTTGCTGTTTGATTCTTATAGTTTCTACCAATATGATCTGTCTTCGGGTTCATCTCGATAACCGATTAAGAAATACAAAAAAACTTACCTTGCTTTTTTTTTCTAGCACGGTGTAGTGTCGCGCTTACGTTTCTAGTATTATCTGTGGCACCATCAAGCTCGGCGGGAGAGAAGCCTCAGTGACAAGATGAGCCAGCACTGGAGGACAGACGGCAGGTAGCGGGTCTGGGCGGTCACTCATGTTTTTGTACATACGGGCTACAGCGAGTAGGTGGGGGCTAGATGTGCACAGCCTTGGCCAACAATGGATAAATTGATTTTGTACAACACGTTCAGACATTTGACAAAGAGCACTCGTATCATGTAGGGTCGTCCAACTATCTATGTACTTATGTACTTATTGCTCTGCTTTGATTTCTTTGCTCACTGGTTTTATTGCCACTTGTATGTTGCAAAAGAGAGTGCCATCAAGGCGAGTCCATTTTAGCATTAACAAATGTATACTCCACTGATTGAATGAGAGAGAATCCAATTTCCAAAGTCTTTTTCTCTCATTCCAAACAGGAAGTAGTACTACTGTATCTGTAATATGTACTATGTAGGATAACATTATCACTATCTATTCGTGCAATGCGACATTTAGGGGGTGATCGGAACAGCGATGGCTTTTGGTTTTTGCTGGAAAAAACACTGTAGTTGGCTGAAAAAACACTGTAGCTGAGTTGTATGTTAGGCATAATTAAATTTTAAAAAATGTAAAAATAAAAACGGCTCGCTAGTCTAGTGCGGACAATGCAAAGAAATATGAGAAAAAAACGGAACGCAAAAAAACCAAAAAACAAAAAAAAATTTCACTACGTGACAAAAGTGCTACAGTGTTTTCGTCACTGCTACAGTAAAAAAATCGCTAAACAGTGTTTTTACAGCTAAACTGATCGGTGCCTAAGGAGCCAAGAAGAAGAAGCAGTGCATAAGAATAAGGAGTATTTGTATTGATTTTTTCTGATGGTTAAACATGCTCTGGCTGATTTGATCTTTCTGTATGTCATACTTAAAGGAATACGCGTAGGCTATGGAAGCAGAAAACAAAACTTTTCTACCGCGCACCCAAGAACATCATGCTAAGGAAGGATCATGGATCGTTACCACTTAGACGCACAGCGGAAGAAGAATTGGAAACCGATCCAATCACGCGCGTCGAGGTAGTAGTGGAAGTAGCCGATCGTCCCCAACAGATCGTCTCCTCCACGCACGCCGATCAAGATCGCGCAACGAGCGGCGCCTCCACCGGTATCCACACGTCCGGGTGGGCGCCGATCGCAAGTGTACTAGCACTCGTGAGCAGCTAGGGTTTGGGTGGGAGGTGGCGGCTAGGGTTTTGCTAGATGTTAATAGGGACGAATCCTCTCCCCTCGCCTCCATATATATAGACCTCCTCACGTGGGCCTTGCGGACCAAGGCCCATTAGGAGTCTATTTGGATCTTTATCCGAATTGAGCCCATATCCAAATTATATTCGAATCAGTGTTCCAACCCGTTAAGCGTGTGACCCTGTAGGTTCACGTATACTTGGTCGTGACCCGGAAACGCCTTTCCGGTCACCCTGTTAATAGCGACCTCTAGTAAGACATATTAACCCCAAAGTATATGTAAAGATCATATCGGCTGAACCTGTAATGTTCTCTCACGTACGAATCGCTTTGCCTCACGATATAGATTGAGCTCAAGGCGAGACCTGTGTCATCCTCTTAATAGCTCAATCACTCTCTCGATTCCGTGATGGATTATAAACTTGTGATTGACTCCTTAATCACCTTGGCATGACCATGCACTTTCATAATCTATTACATCGAGGGGCCCAGAGATATCTCTCCCATAAGGAAGGGTAAATTCTATCTTGATCATTCACATCCCACTACATGTTTCATGGCAAATCCAAAGACAATTTTATGACTACCCAGTTACGGAGTAGTGTTTAGTAGTCCCAAAATAAGCTACTACTCATGTTGGGAACCATGATGATCTCAAGTCTAAGGATTCTACATAAACACTACTCGAGACCAACTGATGACACATGGAATCTCTGCAGTGTCTCATGGCAGGTCTATCCAACATATGTTCACTAACACATGTCCATATTATTGATTTGGTATCACCATACCATGATCCATGAGACATGATCATCAATCAATACATATGCTGATCTTTATCTTTGAATCATATTTGTTCCTCATATGATATACGATCAGGGATCATTTAGAAATAGTAACATTTTAGTATTTAAGAGTCTCATGAATAAGTCACATACTCATTGATCAATAATGATGATGTCTATTCCAAGGAACAAAGTAATGTATCATAAACATAGTATGTGATATATACAACATCTCCATGTTGCCTCTAGGGCATATCACTATGAGCTCCCACTTGCACTAGAGTCAACCATGTAGGTATCTAATACCCATTGCCCTAGTGTGAGCCTCATGCTTTGGTCGGGAAGCGGCTTTGTCAACGGATCTGCAATGTTCAAATCCGTTTGTACTTTGCATATCTTCACATCGCCTCTCTCCACTATCTCGCGGCTGAGATGAAATCGCCGTAAAATGTGCTTGGACTTCTGGTGCGATCTAGGCTCCTTGGCTTGTGCAATAGCCCCACTATTGTCACAGTAGAGGTCCATTGGGCTGAAGGCACTAGTCATCACACCAAGCTCAGAAATAAATTTCTTGATCCAAAGAGCCTCTTTGGCAGCTTCAGAAGCTGCTATGTACTCGGCTTCTGTTGTAGAATCAGCAACCGTGTGCTGCTTGGAACTCTTCCAGCTTACCGCACCGCCATTCAGGCAGAACACAAATCTAGATTGCGATCTAAAATCATCTTTGTCAGTTTGGAAGCTAGCATCAGTGTAACCATTTACAACGAGCTCTTCCTCACCTCCATAGACAAGGAACACATCTTTAGTTCTTCTCAAGTACTTCAAGATGTTCTTTACGGCAATCCAATGACTTTCACCTGGATCTGACTGGTATCTACTCGTAGCACTTAAAGCATACGAAACATCTGGACGTGTACAAAGCATGGCATACATAATGGACCCAATAACCGAAGCATATGGAATCGCATTCATTTTATCCCGCTCATCAGGTGTACTAGGACACTGATTCTTGCTAAGATTTATACCATGTGACATAGGTAGAAAACCTTTCTTGGAATCATGCATATTGAACTTTTTCAACACCTTGTCAATGTACGTATCTTGGCTTAATCCAATTAGCCTTTTTGATCTATCTCTATAGATCCTGATGCCCAGAATATATATGCCTCTCCTAAGTCTTTCATAGAGAAACTATTTTTAATGAAGACTTATGATTCGAGCAAAGGAATGTCATTTCCGATCAGTAATATGTCATCCACATATAAGAACAGAAATACGAGTGCGCTCCCACTAGCCTTTTTGTAAACACAAGGCTCTTCTTCGTTCTTGATGAAACCAAACCCTTTGATTACTTCATCAAAACGAATGTTCCAACTCCGAGATGCCTGCTTTAATCCATAAATGGATCTTTGGAGCTTGCATATCTTTCCAACTGATTGCGGATCGACAAAACCCGTGGGCTGTGTCATGTACACATCCTCACTCAGATTTCCATTAAGAAAAGTTGTTTTGACATCCATTTGCCATATTTCATAGTCAAAATATGCAGCAATCGCTAAAATGATCCGAATAGACTTTAGCATTGCGACGGGCGAAAAAGTTTCATCATAATCAATACCCTGAATTTGTTTGAAACCTTTGGCCACCAATCGCGCTTTATAGATGTGAACATTTCCATCTATGTCTATCTTTTTCTTGAAAACCCATTTGCATTCAATGGTTTTAACACCATCAGGTGGATCAACCAAGTTCCAAACTTGATTACTGTGCATGGATTCAATTTCGGATCTCATGGCTTCAAGCCATTTCTTAGAGTCTGGTCCCACCATCGCTTCTTCATAGGTCTTAGGCTCATCGTTGTCTAACAATAATGTCCCGTTATTGAGTAGTCAAGAACATGTACCTCTCAGGTGCACGACGTGACCTTTCTGACCTACGTGGTGCTGGTGTGTCCACAACAGGTTCTTCAACAGTTTGTTCATCCTGTTGTGGTTCTCAGAGGAGCTGAAACGTTATCGGTGTTTCTTGAATTTCTTCAAGTTGCCTTTGTGCTCCCACTATCCTTTCTTGAGAGAAACTCTTTCTCTAAGAAGACACCATGCCGGGCGACAAACACTTTGCCTTCTCCTTGATTATAAAAGTAATATCCTTTTGTTTCCTTAGGATACCCGATAAAGAAGCATTTATCAGATTTAGGAGTGAGCTTATCAGATTGTAAACGTTTTACATAAGCCTCACATACCCAAATCTTAAGAAAAGACAAGCTAGAACGTTGTCTGTCCACATCTCATATGGTGTCTTTTCTCACGATTTTGATGGAACCCTGTTTAGTGTGAACGCGGTACGTTTCAAGAGCGTACCCAAAAAGACAACGGAAAATCACTTTGGCTCATCATGGAGCGCACCATATCTAATAAGGTGCGATTTCTCCGTTCAGATACCCCATTCCATTGAGGTGTTCCTGGCGGAGTCAATTGTGGAACAATTCCACAATCCTTTAGATGATTGCCAAACTCATGGCTCAAATACTCGCCTCCACGATCAGATCGTAGAAACTTAATTGTCTTGCCTAAATAATTTTGCACTTCATTTTGGAATTCCTTGAACTTTTCAAAGGATTCGGACTTATGCTTCATCAGGTAGATATACCCATATCTACTAAAGTCATCAGTAAAAGTTATGAAATCTGAAAACCACCTCTGTTTATTAAGCTCATTGGTCCACATACATCGGTATGTACGAGTGCCAATAAGTCATTTGCCCGTTCACCTTGACCGTGAAAGGTGCCTTTGTCATCTTGCCAAGTAAACAAGATTCGCATGTCTCTAATGATTCAAAATCAAATGAGTGCGAATACCATCTCTATGGAGCTTCGCATGCGTTTCTCATTTATGTGACCTAAGCGGCGAGTGCCAAATAAACGTGGGATTCAAATCATTCGGACGTTGCCTCTTTGCATTAATGTTATAGACCGGTGACCCTTCAAGAGTAAGAACGTATAACCCATTCACTAATGGAGTATGACAATAGAACATATCTTTGAAATAAAGAGAACAACCATTGTCCATAGATTTAAAGTCATAACCTTTCGCTTGCAAACATGAAGCGTAAATAATGTTCTTTGAAAGAGATGGAACACAATAACAATTATTCAATTCCAAAACTAATCTCGAAGGTAAAGACAATGGCATGGTGCCAACAACTACCGCAGCAACTTTTGCTCCATTGCCAACGCCAAGATCCACTTCGCTCCTCCTCAAACTTCTACTTCTTATTAGCCCTCGCAACGATTTGCAAATATGAGCAACCGATCCGGTATCAAATACCCAAGAATTAGTGGAAGAAGTAGTAAGATTGATTTCTATAACATTTATACAGGAGGAAGTCATACTTCCTTCTTCTTCTCAAGATCCTCCAAGTACTTTGGGTAGTTCCTTTTCCAATGTCCCGATTGCTTACAGAGAAACAACCGCATCGGGATGAGCATCGCCCTTCTTGTCTTTCTTGGCCTTAGAACTGCTCGCGATCGCATCGAGCTTTCTTTCTTTTGACGCGCTTCTCTTGACATAGGGCTTGCCCTTGCCTTTCGCATCATCATCACATGATTGCTGCTTTTCTTAATACTATCCTCGGCAGATTTTAGCATCCCATGCAACTCGGCCCAGGTCTTGTTCAGGTTGTTCATGTTAAAGTTCATTATGAATGGCTCAAAGCTCGGGAGCGGCGGAGAATCACATCGTAGCCAACTTTTGGCTAAGGGAAAACCAAGCTTTTCCGGACTCTCAATGTAGCCAATCATCTTAATCACATGAGGGGCGGGATTCCTTCTCGCAAGCTCGCACGCAAATAAGGACTTTGAAGTATTGAACCTCTCACCCTTGCTTGGTTCTCAAACATACCACGTAGCCCCACAATGATATTGTAGGCATCTGTGTTCTCATATTGCTTCAAGCTCGGAGGACATTGTGGCAAGCATGAGACACTCACATCAAGGCAATCATTCGTTTGCTTCTCATAAGCTCTCCGTGCAGCCACAGTAGCATTATCGAGCAAGTCTTCGGGTAAGGAGACTCAGGACATACTCCTTGCGCTCTTGTTTGAGAACAATTCTCAAGTTGCGATACCAATCCAAAAGTTTGTTCCATTGAGTTTTTCTTTCTCAAGAACAGATCTCAAATTAAAAATCTTGGATGCGGTGTTAGTGACATGATCTACAACACAAGAATATGCAAAGTTTAGCACTATGTTTATGTTCATCTTTTATTAAACTATTTAGCAAAAGACTCCCACTATGAGTTTTGCAACAAAACTCTCTCTAAGTTACATAGTGGGTAAAGATCCTCATTTCACTAATTCCTAGTGAGCTTTGGCATCACGGCTAGAAAACTAGTAACATGGGTAAGCAACACCTTACTAATCACATCCCTATGTGACTCTACTTTGGGTGACATCGGTATGCCTCGGCCCCAATCTATGCCCCAAGGTCCAAAACTATTTTGATAACCTTGTTAAGTAAACCAAATACTTCCGCATGTAGATGTCCGACATCTACCCCAAATGATGATGATAACCGATGGCACTCTACTTTGGTAGACCTACCATGCGGTGATCATTATCTTTGTTGCAGACATATGGAAGGGCATTAACACCTAATTTTAAGAGGATTCTATCCTACCAAAGCAACATATCACATATATCATTGCATAAGAATAAGATAGATAACATCATAGATAAACACATTTAAGCGTGAAGTAGTATGGCCCAAAAAATGGTGATATCCATCTCCAAGTAGGTGTAGACGATCTCCATCCTCCACATCACTCCTTTAGGCCACCATGCTTAAAAGCTTGTAACCTCAAAACTAGGCTACTACCTATAATAGCTAGAAATTGAAGATTACAAAGATAGATTCAAGCATTAAGGTCGACACGCAGGTCGTTAAATACAATATATACAGCTAACAATAGCTGAAATAATCATGACACGCAGGCCATGAACGAATGTTACATGCATCACATACATCTCATACATTCAAATAAGTTATAGGGCCATACTATTCACACCATTCCCTGCAAAAACAAGTTAGACGTAGAATCGCATTCTACCTAACGATGTGAACCCACGACGCTATACAAGGGGGGATACACACGGCGCTACTACCTCACAGAATTACATAGATCGCATCTATGAAATCGCTATGAAAATCTTATCGAGCCGATCAAATCAACCCAAATTCGAGCCATTCAAAATGTCTCAATTTTCATTAGATCAATCATATTGATCATCGCGATCGGTATACTTGAGGAGACCACAACACAAGACCTCGATCCGTTGGCTCGATCTCATCGATTGCGCGCGTGATTAGCCCGATGGTGATTCCAGCCGGTAGGGGCAAGTCGCGCGTACATCAAAGAAGAAGCACGAACTAATCTTTTTGGCCTTATGATGCTATCAACTCATACCTATTTCAACCCCTTATGACCGATGGATCTCATCAACCCGTGCTACCTGATTAGAGCGTAATAGATCCAATCTACTACTATCGCATATCAACATATGCGCCGATCCGATTGCAAACTAAGCAAGATGGCTCGATACCACTAAAGGAATACGCGTAGGCTACGGAAGCAGAAAACAAAACTTTTCTACCGCGCACCCAAGAACATCATGCTAAGGAAGGATCATGGATCGTTACCACTTAGACGCAGCGTGAAGAAGAATTGAAACCGATCCAATCACGCGCGTCGAGGTAGTAGTGGAAGTAGCCGATCGTCCCGACAGATCGTCTCCTCCACGCACGCCGATCAAGATCGCAACGAGCAGCACCTCCACCGGTATCCACACGCCCGGGGCTGGGCGCCGATCGCGAGTGTACTAGCACTCGTGGCGGCTAGGGTTTGGCTCGGGAGGTGGCGGCTAGGGTTTTGCTAGATGTTAACAGGGACGAATCCCCTCAGCCCCTCGCCTCCATATATATAGACCTTCTCACGTGGGCCTTGCGGACCAAGGCCCATTAGGAGTCTATTCGGATCTTTATCCGAATTGAGCCCATATCCAAATCATATTCGAATCAGTGTTCCAACCCGTTAAGCGTGTGACCCTGTAGGTTCACGTATACTTGGTCGTGACCCGGAAACGCTTTTCCGGTCACCCTGTTAATAGCGGCCTCTAGTAAGACATATTAACCCTAAAGTATATGTAAAGATCATATCACTGAACTCGTAATGTTCTCTCACGTACGAATCCCTTTGCCTCACGATATAGATTGAGCTCAAGGCGAGACCTGTGTCATCCTCTTAATAGCTCAATCACTCTCTCGATTCCGTGATGAATTATAAACTTGTGATTGACTCCTCAATCACCTTGGCATGGCCATGCACTTTCATAATCCATTACATCGAGGGGCCCAGAGATATCTCTCCCATAAGGAGGGGCAAATTCTATCTTGATCATTCACATCTCACTACATGTTTCATGGCAAATCCGAAGACTACTTTTATGACTACCCAGTTACGGAGTAGTGTTTAGTAGTCCCAAAATAAGTTACTACTCATGTTGGGAACCATGATGATCTCAAGTCTAAGGATTCTACATAAACACTACTCGAGACCAACTGATGACACATGGAATCTCTGAAGTGTCTCATGGCAGGTCTATCCAACATATGTTCACTAACACATGTCCATATTATTGATTTGGTATCACCATACCATGATCCATGATCCATGAGACATGATCATCAATCAATACATATGCTGATATTTGTCTTTGAATCATATTTGTTCCTCATATGATATACGATCAGGGATGATTTAGAAATAGCAACATTTTAGTATTTAAGAGTCTCATGAATAAGTCACATACTCATTGATCAATAATGATGATGTCTATTCCAAGGAACAAAGTAATGTATGATAAAAATAGTATGTGATATATACAACATCTCCATGTTGCCTCTATGGCATATCACTAACAATACTTAGGTCAGAGGGTATACACGTGGACTAACATGACACCACTTAGTCGAACTAGCTATGTTGAACCTAATTAGACTGTACCCTATCTAAGCACGTGGCATGTCATATCGAGCAGCCTATTTGAGCAAGGTCTAAGTCAGAGCCAAGGAGAGAGTTGTTGAACAACCGACAAGTATTTATGAGAGCGATTTGGGAGTGACAACAATCTGAATGATTGCATGATACCACTACTACGTCTGAGTGATGAGAGGATTTCGTTCTGATGCTACTAAGTTCTATATGTTGAGGCATAATAATGGAGTACTTTGCTCGCTGGTTCAGAGAGCTTGCTTGTTCATTATGAGTGGTACTAGTACCAGAGAGATGGGTTTATTTGGATTTTGATCGAGAATTTTCAGAATTAAATCATGGTTAAGGGCTTGAGGCCATGTTTGAATGTGGGAATATTTCATAAATACCCACGGAAATCGAATTATTTCTAGTGAAATTCTTAAGAATTTATCAGAGTTTCCGAACGCCCGCCTGTACATTAGCGTATTGATTCGTGCTGTGTTTGATAGCAACATTTTTGCTGGACGACTGACGTAGTCTTATGTTTTAGGAGTGACAACTTGAATTGAGCCAAAATTTATAGAACTTACAGATTTAACCTAGTCACATCGGGAATTCAGAAGAGAGATCAAAACAAGAGAAACAAAGAAGGAAAGGCTAAGGAGTAGGAGCATAAGCGTAGGTTCTTTTCAGCTTTATTCTTGTGCACTGCTTCTTAGCTCCTTTGTTCAGCTTTGTAAAGGTCGCATTGCACGAATGGATAATGATAATGTTCTCCTACAGAGTATAGATTACAGAGATAGTAGTACTATTTCCTGTTTGGAATGAGTGAAAATGACTTTGGAAATTGGAATCTCATTCAATCAGTAGGAGTATACATTTGTTAATGCTAAAATGGACTCACCTTGATGGCACTATCTGTTGCAACATACAAGTGGCAACAAAACTAGTGAGCAAAGAAATCAAAGGAGAGCAATAAGTCCATAGGTAGTTGGACAACCCTACAGGATTATGGAACTGTTCTTTTCATCTTCTCAAAATGACTTTTGATTTTTGCTATAGTACCTAACTTTTAAACGGAATATTTTTTTAAGATAGAGTCTATAAGTTAATTATAGTACACGGTAAAAGCTCAACATCTTATCATCTAAAATCGCAAGCGAATATCCCTCTCTCCGTAATATCTATCATAAACACATAAAATTTAAAAAAATTAGCCAAAAATTATAAATAAAAACAGCTCGGTTTGTGAGCCGGCTCGGGCTCGTGTATTTTCAAACCAAGCCAAGCCCCAGCTCGCAAGAAAAACGATACAAGCTCAAGACGCTCGCGTGCCTCGTGCGGCCGTGCCCTGCCGTCGGCGCACGAAGGCCTAGTGGCCAGTGGCATTAGTCCCGATCGATCCCCAATCGCGACTCCCAATCCCTAATCCTCCTTTCTCCGCCCGTCCTGCCGATCCTCCTGGTCTCGTCGCCGGCCGATCCATCCACCGCCGACGAGCAGTCCAATCCCCAATCCGATCCCATCCATCGATGCCGCTCCCAGCCTAGGCACGGTAGCCCTCCCCCCGCCCGCCCGCCGCTTGTATGGAAACACGCAGCCGCAAGCGCACCGCTGTCGCCTCCTCCGCGGCCTCCAAGCGCTCCCGCACTCGCTGCTCCTCAGCCTCCGCGCCCGCTCCAGCGATGGACCGCTCTCCATCCTCCCGCCGCCCCCGTCGCCGACAAGGGCAAGGACCCCGACCCCGACCTCTCCTCCACCTCCAACCCCTCTCCCCCGTCGCCCTCTACGACGACGACGACACCAACGCTCCCTTCCCATACTCCTTCACCTCCGCCAGCACCACCCTCCAGGGCCTTCTCCGCAGGCTCGGCGCCGGCCTCGACGACCTCCTCCCCTCCTCCGCAGCAGCCGCCGCCTCCTCCTCAACCTCCGCCCAGTTCAAGAGGATCCTCACCATCCTGTAGACCGACGGGGACGAGTCGTGCCAGCTCCAGTTCCTCATGCAGCTCTGCAAGATGCTCTCCATCGGCATCGAGGAGTCGCTCGCCTCCTTCCCAGTCGACGCCTTTGTGCCCATCCTCGTTGGCCTACTCGGCCGTGAGGAGGCTGCTGCCGATGCCAGCAACAAATGAGTCTACTTGCATTATTTAAGTTTAGGATTTTCTTGTGTAGATTTTATTCTCGGATAGAGAAATGTGTTATGTAACTAGTTCTGAGCTTTTTTTCTTTGAGTTGATGGGCTGTTGCCTAATCTTTCATGGTTTTAGCATGCTTAGGTTATAATATTTCCTTCTCTCTTTTCTGGATGCATGACTTTGAAGAACAACCAGCTCACGGTGCCCATCCGTTCCACATTGTCCCAAATTCCAAATCTCAAGACCTTGTGAGCATCTTACAAATTTTGAAGTTGCTGCTTCATATCATGGCAGGAATTTTAGTTCTTACAATTTAAACAGATTAGTCTTCACTTTTGCAATACTATCAAAGCAATAAACTTCAGCGCTGTTAGCCAAGATATATAGATTTAGTGTAGCTTCATGCATTTTCTGGGCTTGAGAACAAGCATCACAGTAGAAAGAGACTAGCGGTTGATTTCCTAGTTATTGAAAGTCAAAATGAAAATAAAAAATTTCATTCAACTGGTGATTGTAAAGTTCACTCTGTAGCTTCTTGTATTTCTATGGTCAATGTTTAATTTCAATTTACAGATAATGGACACCTAATTGCAAAGAAATATTGATATGTTGTGTTATATTGAAACTAATTTCATCGGCTAATAAATTGAATGTCCTCTGCTTGATTTCTAGTTATTGAATACCTTGTATACATTGATTTGCACTATGCACCCTTTCTGTACATGTTTTTTTATATTTGATTTGGATGGGATCATGGGTATGCTTCGCTCAATCAAACGTACAGCTGATGTAATTTCTAATTTGAATGCTTGGCTCAGTCGAACCATCATGCATGTGATGGGAAACTGGCTTCATTTGTTTCATCAAAAGGTAGCACGCTGTTGAAGTGTTGAGCTTATGGCTGTTGGAGATCCGATTCTTGCTGATTCTTGCTGCTGGTGGCTTAAAAGCATTGTGCGGCTCACAAGCCAGCTCGAGCCAGGAAACGAGTTATGCTCATTTTCTGAACGAGCTGAGCAGAGCTGAAACATAGCTCTAGGTGAGCTCAGCCAAGCCTGGCTTGAGCCGAGCCTCGGCTCGTTTCCACCCCTATACAGGATACATGAGTGCTCTTGTCAAATGTCTGAACATGTTGTACATAATCAATTTGTCCAAGATCAGTAGAGGCTATGCACCTGTAGCCCCCACCTGCTTGCTGTAGCCCCTGTGTACAGAATCATGAGTGCTCCCTGTAGCCCCCCCACCTGCTTGCTGTGCACCGCCGGGCAGCTGCCAAGCAGCCGCAGCTCGGCAGCTGCCTGGGCCCACCATCTGCTGGCCTGCCACCTGTCCTTCCATGCCAGCTTGGCTCCTCTCCTGCCGAGCTACAGTGTGCGGCAGGTGATAGTACCATGTGCCGTAGCTTTTGAGTTTAAAGAGGAGGTTATTTTTATAAAAATGTGTGTTGGGGATCATAGCTAAAAAAAATATTGCAACAGTGTTAGATACATGAACAATTCACAAATATACAGGGAAAACCACGGATTTGATTTATTTTTGTCAAATTATTTGATCTGTCCGTATATATTCTCTTGTAGCACATACATATCTTCTAATTAAGGAACTACACCTTGTGTGATTACAATTCTGTCTCCGAGTCCAAGATCTACCCACCCAAGCAATTATAGGAAAGCGCATGTAAGTATATCAGAAAGAGTTTAGACTCCTCTAAAAATGGAAAGAGTCTAGGCGAATATATATACAAAAGGAAACTAATATTAACATTCTATAAATGTGCTTTGCATGATACAAGCGTGAAACGTTGGAACAGGAAATTTTTTCTTGGCTAAGATCGAACTGCAAGGGTGGATTTATTTTCTAATTCTAGAGGATTAGCATCATATTTTTTTAGGATATATTAATTTATTATCAGTCAGTGTTAATGTTTTATCATGACAATAAGGATGCTGTGCAGAGGAAACATGGAGGTGGAGAAGATACAGCTAAGGAAATATTTTATTTTGCTTCCTTCCTAAGCCTATGATGGAAGCTTGGCAATCTATGATCAATTTCATCACCAGCTTAATTCGTTGGAAGCATGCAATCTGCGTTTTCAACAACTCAGCAAGCAAAGTTGTCTTGTTATACCCTCACCTGTCAAAAGAAAGTTGACACCGTGGAAGAAATTTAATTTACCGGTTGTTTCTTGTTTTCAAATGTTAGTGTGTTGACGCAAAAATAACTTATCGTTCTAGCTACAAACTGATATAAAAATAGTATTTTGATACCATGTTCTATTTTGCGACAAGTATTTTATCATGTTCTTATAACTTCTACAAACATAATGTGGTAAAAACTGTAACTTTGCAGTCATTGAAAAGTGAGTACAAAACCATTGGCATGTTGTAGAATTTCATGCTTGACTGTGGCACATATTGAAAAATCCCGTTAATCTTTGCCTCCAGATACAGCACCGCAATGTGATAACTGATCAACATTACTAGTATTAATACATATAGTACATAAGAAATTGACAGAAGTTTTGTACACAAATATTGTACATCTTCAACTGCAAGCAAATGGGATGATTGTTCTACCATAGGCTTCATAATTCTTGAGGCGAATGAGGATGACCATGCAACTCATGCTTAAATGGAGAGCTGAGTCGACTAGCTCACGAGTTAGCTTAGATGACCATGCAACTCATGCTTAAATGGAGAGCTGAGTCGACTAGCTCACGAGTTAGCTTAGTTAGCCGATGCAATTTCCTCTTAATTTGTATATTGCTCAGCTCGTTGAGAATTACCGTAACGTTATTAGTAGCTAATTAGTAAAGCTAATTGCCTCGTAATAAAAGCAGTTTTTGTTATCCAGACTGCCACATCTCACATCGATAAGGTGATTAGGCTTCATTCACAAAATTCTCAAAAGTTAAAAAAAACAAACCTTCACTCACAGATTTGGAACTTGCTAGCTTTTAAAACCCAGATTTAATTAAAAAAAATTAACATTTCAAGTTCCAGACAGATCTGCCAACAAGCAGAACAGCAAATGCTTAACCCCTTCTTCCAGTACCTAATTAACACACTATAATTTAGCCATCCATCCATCCATGAAAAATGTGCAAGTTCATAGTTCCTAAGCAAACACTCGACCTCCTACCATTAACAGCAAGCTAATAACACCCATGAGCCTAAAATTAAGCTAAATTCACAATGGCTTATGGACGAAACATTTAAGTTAACCAGCAACTAGCTAATAATTCTGAAAACCTCCTTGGAAGCTACTGCTACTGCTGCCAGGTAGCCCTGTCAAGTTGTGTTGCATCTGGAAGGCGACAGCATCCATTGGATTATTGAGCGTGCTAATCGGCCAGACGCCGGCGTTCATCTGGGGCTCGAAATCGCAGCCGGCAACGGAAGCAAAGCCATGCGCAAGAAAATCATCGTCATACCCTGCATGGGCGGCAAAACCCTGCCCATGGTCATCAAAAAAACCAGCAGCAGCTGCCGCGCCCACGTTGACGACGTTCGTGGCATAAGGCAAGCAGTCCATGAAGCCAGCACCTGCACCAGTCATACCGAAGTCGGATGGTGCTCCGAGTGCCGGCCGTGGTGTCATCTGAAAGTCAAGGCATGGCGGCGGCATCTGAATGGTGAGGCACGGCGGCTGGGCAGGCACAGGCTGTGGCAGGAAGCCATGAGGAGGGTAGTGGTACTGCGATCCTACGGAGCCGGAGCCCGACAATGTGAAGGGGAAGTCAAAGGCGTTGTCCGGAAACGCCGGGGCATGCTGCGCGGGCGCGGTGACCACGACCGCGGACGGCACGACGCCGTCGTGGACGTGGCCGCCGAGCTCCGCAATACGCCGCTGTGCCCTCTGCAGCGTCTCCGCCAGCGCCTCGTGCAGGTCGTTGAGGCCGGCGACGGAGAGGTCGTCGAGGCTGCAGTCCCACGGCTTGAGCACGTCGTCGGCGCCGTCATGCCTGACCTTTAGGAGTTTGCGCTGCTGCTTGCCCAGCTCTTCCCGGAGCAACGCGGGGGTGTCCAAAAGCTGCTTGATCTTTTCCGGGGGAAGCGCGCGGAACCGCGCGACCAGTTCCTCCACGGCACGGCCGTCGGCCGGCCACGTCGTGACCTCGCCCCCGGCTGCCGCGGGTCCAAAGCAGATGAGGAAGGCCTTGATGTCGCAGAGGGTGGCGAGCTGCGAGACCTTCTGGACGAGGCCGTCCCGGCGGTTCCTGTACGTCGCCTTGCGCTTCTTGAGGTTGACGATCAGCTTCATCTCCTGCTTCGTTCGAGGCATCTGTACGTCGCCTTGCGATTCTTGAGGTTGACCTGCAAGGATGAAGTCTAAAGCATGTGGGTGCAGCGTGCGTGCTTGGGTGCATGGTAAATATAACAGGGGGGCATGCACGTATCTTCACGTCCGTGCTCAACGGAGAAGCTGATTAATTACGAGACTGATTTATGGAAGCTGAAATCGGCTGCATTTAATACATTGATATGCTACAATCCGGGGCGCGCGGTGGCCTGGTCGCCGACAGGTCTGATCAACGGGTGAGATCTTCTCTAGGAGAAAACATTCCTTTTAATAATGCATGTAATTGATACAACGCTTGCATGTGTTCGGATCGCAGCAGTATTGCTGGATGGAGACACACGGTAATAATCCATGATTTATGTACGTAAGAATTACGACTTTTCATACTTAGAAAGGTCTTCCATATATGTACACACACACTAGTAATCGTGCACGTATAATATAAGTTTTCATAATATATATTACAGGACATAAATAATCTCATTAAAAATTTTAATGTATGTCTATTGTAATGTAATATGACCCAAGTTTATGAATCCCTCTCAGATACTTACTGCAAAAATACCAAGTAATCAAAAAATCACCCATGCTATACAATAAAATTCACAAAGATTCCCCTTGCAATTTAGTTTGCACCATGGTCTAGAAATGTGACTCAAAAAATACAGGGTAAGGAACTCAAAACATATGGAAATTCCAGTACATAAAGGTTGGTATTACCAATAAAAGTTAGTGTGTGTGTGTGTCTATATATATATATATATATATAGGAAAAATACTTTCTACACCCAGGTGTAATTACACCCACCTCTAATATACCACCTAAACGAACTTGAAATACTCCTTTATCACTTTGAATATACTCATATACTAATTATAAGATACTTCAATGTGAACCACATGAAAAAATTGCAAGGTAGTCCATAGTTTTTACCGTATTTTGTAAATACCTTCATATACGCACATAAAAAGGAGTATGTCTAAAAAAATGTACATACTACCTCTGAAAAATTGTTCATACTATCTAGATGATCTTAAATACTCGTATACTATACGTACATACTCTCCGTTACGCGAGATACTCCCTACGTTGTGAGAAACGATATAGGGTGTAATTACACCCGGGTGTAGAAAAGAGGTTTCCTATATATACACACACACACACATACATATATATACATATATATATACACATATATATATATATACATATACATGTATATATACATATATACATGTATGTCTACATATATATACTAGTAAGGTGCCCGTGCGTTGCAACGGAAAACCAAATAAAAGTGATGCATACTATCAAAGCAAAAAACAATACAAACGTCTCCTTAGTCCGCCAAAGTTAGTCTAGAGTCACTACATTTGCACCTTTGGTTTGTACATGCTGACCAAAGGTGCCTAAACCATTAGCGCCAAGACACGCTATGCCTACAAAGATGCTCGAAGCGGTCCATGTGGCTCTATGCGAGATTGAAATTCAAAGAGAATATTGACACGGAGCAGTGTTTGCAGCGTAATGATATTTGAATATGACAAGTGCTAGCCTCCTATCAGTAAAATCATAGACACACAAACAGTATGCATTATATTTGTATGGCTCATAATGTAGCAACCGATCTCGATGAATGAATTGGATGATTATATGAGGTAGAATGCAATGCAGATCATAAGCCATGGAGCAGTTTAGCGGTATAAGTTCACAGGAAATTTCCATAGCTGTTGATTGATGAGGCGTACCTTCCAAAACTCTATAGCTTTGTTATCTGTGGACATAAGAAACAATGCGCCATTTGCTGCTGGGCACCACTTTAGCTTGTTAATCCACTTTAGCTTGTTAATATTCTCTTCAATTTTCAAGCTTTTAAGATAATCAAATTATTTCGAAAGCAACACCACTTGGTCGAATTACTGGTAA
Source organism: Melocanna baccifera (assembly GCA_036346265.1). Classification (NCBI taxonomy): domain Eukaryota; kingdom Viridiplantae; phylum Streptophyta; class Magnoliopsida; order Poales; family Poaceae; genus Melocanna; species Melocanna baccifera. The sequence continues at coordinate 19,553,001 of CM070689.1, read as the reverse complement.
TTCGAAAACAAATCGCCACTTAGCAATTCACATAGAAGCATACCTACGGTTCAAGGCTTTGAAATTCAGTTTGTAGCAAAATCCGGGATGCTGTTGTGAATAACCAGCTTTCTCACCTCTTTTCTCTGAGACATTTCAAGGAAAATAGAAGGAAATATATTTAGCCATCGAGCACAAAGACAGAAATCGAGAAGCGTGTTCATAGTTTCAAAAGAATTGAAAATGGGACAACCAGATTCAGTATACATACATCTCTGGCATCTGTCCTTTCAAACAAAACAATTCAGCCCCTTCTGTCCCCAGTGGCAAGATGATGTCCTGATTTACTGAACTATATTGCTAAGGTGATGTCAACAACAAATATTTGCAACAAACTAAGAAGAAAAGAAACAGCGAGAAATGCGATGGTTTATGCACATGCCTCTTATCATGAGAATTATCCAAATAGAGGATCTACAGTATAATACAAAGCCTGATGTTCTCACAAACAGTCCCACACACTGCACTCTAGATCCTAATGTGAATGGAGTAGAAATTCACCAGAGATTAAGCAACACCCAAGTGGTGTTTGTCCAAAGAACATAAAGTTGTATACTGTCAACTTTCAGACATATCTTTGCAATATAACAGCCCATGCATTTTTTTTCCATACTTCACTGGCCTAACACTTTTCTCCACCAATCAAACAGATGTGGATATTAGAGCAGTGAAGAGATGAGCTCACCATCCCACCCATATGGTGCAGGTTCCTTGTCCCACTTCTTGTATTTTGCCTCTGCCGACTCCTGCGTATCAAGCATGTAAGACTTTGACATGTCCAACCCGTTCGAGTCGAGCAGCTTCCCGATCTTCTTCTTCCTGTCTTCCACCATTTCTCGCTAGAAACACCTCTACTCGTGGTGAGGCTCCATCCTCTTCTTCTCCGCAACCATCGCCACGATTTGCCTTCCTAGCCTCGCTCGCAAAGCACAATCAAACACCATGGATATGAATATCCTAGGCAGCAGATGGACCAACCGCATTATCTAAATGACGGACACAGAATCACCGATTCACCATACCATCTTAAGCGCGCAGTTCAACAGCCTTCTTCTCGCTTTTCGGTCATCTGCAGCAACCATCATCACGCCCGGCGTCCCGCCGTCCGGCATCACCATCACCTAGTCCGGGCGACGCCGATTTGCCGGAACCTCCAAAGAGCGGTTCTTGCTCCCCGCGCCCGATCCTAACAAGTCGCCAATCGATAAGCACGCGATCAACTTTAGCATTCAGACGGAATAAATCAACCCAAATAATATCTATTGGCAAAGAATGCAGGGGGCGGTGGGGAGGAGGCGGCGCGCAGGTGGGGAGGCGCGAGGGGAGGCGGGAAGGTCGCATGGCGGTGGGAAGGAGGCGCGTGAGGCGGTGCGTCGAGGGGAGGCGAGAAGGCTGTTGGCGGCGGAGGAGGCGGCGCGCGGGTGGGAGGCGTCGAGGGGAGGCAGGAAGGCTGTTGGCGGGGAGGAGGTGGCGCGTGGGATGGGGAGGCGTCGAGGGGAGGCGGGAAGGCATGGCGGGAGGAGGCGGCACGTGGGGTGGGTGGCGCGAGGGGAGGCGGGAAGGCATGGCGGCGGGAGGAGCGCGCGCGGGTGGGGAGGCGCGAGGGGAGGCGGGGAGAGCGAGGAGGTGGGGGAGCGAGGCGAGCGAGGTGGGGGGAGAGAGCGAAGGGAAGGGGGAGAGGGAGGAGGACGGCGGGGGGCGGCTGGGGGGGGGAGGAGGGGGCGACGGGGAGAGTGAGGGGGGGCGGGGGGAGGCCAGGAGGGGGTCGACGGGGAGAGGGAGGAGGAGCGAGGGGAGGAAGGCGGGGCCGGGGGAGGGGAAGAGGGAAGGCTGGGAGGGGGAGGAAGGGGGCGACGGTTGGATGGTTTTAGGGTTGGTTGGGAGGGGGAGGGGGAGGGAAAATCCGACGGTTCAGATTGGATGGAGGCTTCGGTAACCACCAACTCCTTCTTTATATATATATATATATATATATAGGAAAAATGCTTTCTACACCCGGGTGTAATTACACCCATCTCTAATATACTATCTAAACGAACTTGAAATACTCCTTTATCACTTTGGATATACTCATATATTAATTATAAGATACTTCAATGTGAGACACATGAAAAAATTGCAAGGAAATCTATAGTTTTTAATGTATTTTGTAAATACCTTCATATACGCACATAAAAAGGAGTATGTCAAAAAAATCTACATACTACCTCTGAAAAATTATTCATACCACCTAGATGATCTTAAATACTCATATACTGCACGTACGTACCCTCCATTATGTGAGATACTTCCTACGGTATGAGATACGATATAGGGTGTAATTACACCTGAGTGTGGAAAAGAGGCTTCCTATAGATATATACACACACACACACATATATACATATATATATATATATATTACATATATATATATACATACATATATATATGTATACATACATACTGTAACACCCCGACCCCCCTAGGGCCTAGGATGCTACCACCACACACTTACCAATTTGGATTAATGCCGCCTAAAGACTTAGCAGCACCTTCTCTCCTCTTAGGGCTACTAATGAGAGGTAATCAACAAGATGGACATAAGTTAAATGTGATGAAACCAACTACTATTTATTGCAAGAACCAAAACATAAACAGACTACTAGAGCTGCAACCAAGGTTACCACCACTACGGCTCGCAAATATACTACACCAACAGCGAGCCTCAAAAGACTAGACATGAAATTAAACATAAACGATTGGTTCTTGACTAATCAGTTGTTGCATATGTGCAGTGCAAAAGAACTACGCCCATTCCATGCTTGTCGTCGATCCGGTTTGCCCTAAAAAGAGAAACAACGAAGCAAGAATGAGTCCCGAGACTCAGCAAATACAAAGTAAAACAGTTACAGCTAGGCATAACCAACTATGCCCAACACAGAAACTACACTTCATTTTTATACAGTCTTTCTCGTGCTTTCATCAATCCTCACGCCTTTGTTACTTTTCTCTGTCACTATGCAAATGCGAATGCTTATGCACATGTCTTTCCATTCTTTAGCTTATACCGGTATAGCGGAGTGAGCACCCGTCGATGCTCACTCAAGCCCGCCCTCTTTCATGCGGGGACCTTTTGCCCGTCCTCTTTCATACGGGGACCTCAACCCCCACTCCCGTGGGGTGCCTACCGAAGTAGGTCTTTCTCCACTTCCGTGGAGGGTCCACACAGAGTAGACCATAGACACCACAGAGGCCGTCTATTCTCATGACATGAATGCATGCAATGCAGCTTCTCCGTTTAATCAAGTCAACATGTCCTGTTCCACTAACTACCATTCGTTAACCCAATAGCATCGGGTATTCTTCACATGTGCATTAGGTCAACATTCATTGTTATGCCAAATATGCTCACCGACATAGGCAACTCACAATAGCATGATATATATTGCATAAAACCAAATTCATAACAATCACTACCTGAAAATACCATTTTACCATGTACTTGCCTGATCAATCCCGTGGGCGGTTTGTGGATGGCACGGATCCCGAACCTCCACCTGAACAAGGATTCATCATCTTAATTCACCGCTAACTTTTTCCTCTAGTAGATATACTATTTAATCTTACTTTAGTTCGTCATCTACTAAATTAATATTACCAGGAACTACTACTATTTCTACAGAACCTCGATCAAGAACGCGATAACACCGCCCAATAACCGACAAGCGTGAAAGCAGTACCAATAGTCGACCAAATAGCTTTTGCGGGAATAATAAATAAACATGGGGAAAGGGGTCTTGAGCGTTATCCTAACCCCAAACAACTGGATCGGCCGCTACTCGTTTCTTGTCCGGATCGATGAATCGGGTGCGGATCTAACTTTTTTTTTCTTTTCTCCTTTCTTCCCTTTTTCCTTCCCTCTTCTTCTTCTTTCTTCTTCTTCCCTCACCTGCGGCTCTCTTCTTCTTTTTTCTTT